>JBBPBX010002637.1:64593-88920 GCA_038048925.1 Garcialebias charrua
AATAGGTTAGTAGCTGATAATCACTTTCTAAGTCAACTATTAAACATTTTTTTTCCCAAGAAGCTCAACATCTGGTCCACTTGTAGTTGAGGAGTTACTTCAGTATTACTTCAATAAATATGAACTAGTATTGTCAGTTATCAGCTGGTCTGGGACTAAATTTCAACATTGTCCAACTTTCTACATTTGAAGGTGGCCAAACGAGCTGTGGTCTGTGCCAGCAGTTCCTATCTGCACCTGTGAAGGTGCTGCTGAGGTTCACACCCAGCAGATGGTCCTGGACCATCAGATCCAAATGTAGCTTTGAAAGAGATCCACTTGAACTCTTGTGTTTAGGACAGACTCTGCAGAGAAATTCGTATTCGCTCCTCTACAGTTTTTCGTTCGGGCTCGTCTCTTCCGGTCAGTCTCTGTTTATCATTTACCTTCTCCCCCTTGGTTTCATTTTTCGCAAACACCATATTCAGTTTCACTGCTACGCGGATGACACCCAACTCTATCTCTCAACCAAACCCAACTTTACACTTCCACCTTCGTCCCTCATTGATTGTCTGCTTGAAATAAAACACTGGTTCACTTTAAACTTTCTTAAACTAAATTGCAATAAAACAGAACTTCTTTTAATTGGCACTAAATCAATACTAAATAAACTTCATAGCTTCTCCATTCCGGTTGATAACTTTTCCATCTTTCCCTCCCATCAGGTTAAGAGTCTGGGTGTCATCCTTGATAGCACCCTCTCCTTCTCCTCCCATGTCAATAATATCACTCGGTCAGCCTACTTTCATCTTTGAAATATTAATAGTCTCCGTCACTCCACTGCTGTCCAGGGGCCTCATGTACAAAGACTTGCGTGGATTTCTTACTGAAAAGTGACGTACGGTTAAATCCAGAAAACTGCGTACGCACAAAAAAATCCAGATGTATCAAACTGTGCGTACGCCGGTATCCACGCACATTGCTTTTGTACATCACAATCAACGTGGAATTGAGCGCACATGAGAGAGTGGCCGACTCCGCCTTTGACACGCCTCCATATAAATATGCAAATTCATTTAAATATGCCCTGCACGTTAGGAATGTCGTCTTTGCTCTATTGCAAATCATGTCGAAACGTGGAAAAAAGAGGAACTTCACGGACTGTGAACTGGAGACACTTCTGAGTGACGTAGAGAGGCACAGAAAAAGGTTTTGTTTGGCACGCTCAGCGCACAACAAACCGTCCACTTTTAAACGAGAAGTTGACCAAGCTATTCTAACATGCCTAAATAGGTCAGTGGGTAGCGTGTTCGCCTTCCGTCCCAAAGATCATGAGTTCGATTCCCGCATGGTACAACGTTCTTTCTTTTTTTTTTATTCATTCCAGATTTAAAGAACACAAGAAAACTATTTAGAAAGAACAACATGAAATGAAACAATACATGAAATGAAGGAAGAAGAGGATTTCTTGTGGGTTTTTTTTAAATAGTTTTCTTGTGTTCTTTAAATCTGGAATGAATTAAAAAAGAAGAAAAACGTTGTTTTCATTTAAATATACCCTGCAACAGAGGAATGTCGTCTTGTCCCATCATGCATCACGTTCTTCAACTGCTAAAACAGCTAAAAATGAACAAAAAACAAGAATTTAAGCTGTGCAGAACTATTCAGTCTTTCTGTTTTTTATATTTTTTGCAGGTTATATTCTGATTGCGTCCATGTGGATGTAATAATTGTTAATCATGTGTGTTTGGGTGGAAATAATAATTATTTTCCCATCATGAACAGTTTCCAGAATCACCTGTAAGTGTCGCCAAAGGAACAAAAACCACAGAAACGTGCGTACGCCAGCTCTGGAGCTGCCGTGGAGGTGCGCACATTTCCACGTTCAGTTCAGTTTTGATACATACGGAGTTTTGCGTGGAAAATGGCGTACGCAAGGTTTTTGTGCGTACGCACCGTTGATACATGAGGCCCCTGGTCCACAGTCTGGTCACCTCTCATTTAGATTACAGTATTGTAATTCTCTTCTTTTTGGCCTACCTCAGAAAACCCTCCATAAATTACAACTGGTCCAAAATTCAGCTGCCCGTATCATTACACTGACCCCCTCAATCCATCACATCACACCTGTTTTACAACAGCTTCATTGGCTTCCCATCCCATGTCGCATCAATTACAAAATACTCCTCCTTACATTCAAAGCTGCCCACAACCTTGCTCCTCCATACCTTTTGGACCTTGTTCACATTGCTACACCCGCTCGTACCCTCAGATCCTCTTCTTCTATTCAGCTCATTGTTCCCCTTGCCCGTCTTGTTACTACGGGGAGCAGAGCATTCAGCTGCTCTGCTCCCCAGCTCTGGAACTCACTCCCACCTGATATTCGCAATACAGACTTGCTGCCACATTTCAAAGTCAAACTCAAAACTCATCTGTTTAAAGTAGCCTATGCACTGTGATTGCAACTGCATTGTCTTATTTTAATTATATTTTACTTGTTTTTACTGGGTGTATAATATTGTGTTTGTTTTTATGATTGTCAATGTAAGGTGACCTTGAGTGCCAAGAAAAGCGCCTACAAATAAAATGTATTATTATTATTATTATTATTATTATTATTATTATTATTATTATTATTATTATTATTTATTACAAACCCGATTCCAAAAAAGTTGGGACACTAAACACATTCTGAATAAAAACTGAATGCAAGGATGTGGAGATGGCAAAAGTCAATATTTTATTCGTAATAGAACATAGATGACAGATCAAAAGTTTAATCTGAGTAAATGTAACATTTTAAAGGAAAAATATGTTGATTCAAAATTTCACAGTGTCAACAAATCCCAAAAAAGTTGGGACAAGTAGCAATAAGTGGCTGGAAAAAGGAAATTGAGCATATAACGAACAGCTGGAAGACCAATTAACACTAATTAGGTCAATTGACAACATGATTGGGTATAAAAAGAGCTTCTCAGAGTGTCAGTGTCTCTCAGAAGCCAAGATGGTAAGAGGATCACCAATTCCACCATTGTTGCGCAGAAAGATAGTGCAGCAATACCAGAATGGTGTTACCCAGCGTAAAATAGCAAAGACTTTTAAGTTATCATCATCAACCGTGCATAACATCATCAAAAGATTCAGAGAATCTGGAACAATCGCTGTGCGTAAGGGTCAAGGCCGTAAAACTCTACTGGATGCTCGTGATCTCCGGGCCCTTAAACGTCACTGCACCTCAAACAGGAATGCCACTGTCAAGGAAATAACAGAATGGGCTCAGGAATACTTCCAGAAAGCATTGTCAGTGAACACAATCCACCGTGCCATCCGCCGTTGCCAGCTGAAACTCTACAGTGCAAAGAGGAAGCCATTTCTAAGCAAGCTCCACAAGCTCAGACGTTTGCACTGGGCCAGGGGTCATTTAAAATGGAGTGTGGCAAAATGGAAGACTGTTCTGTGTCAGATGAGTCACGATTTGAAGTTCTTTATGGAACACTGGGACGCCATGTCATCCAGACCAGAGAGGACAAGGATAGCCCAAGTTGTTATCAACGCTCCGTTCAGAAGCCTGCATCACTGATGGTATGGGGTTGCATGAGCGCTTGTGGCATGGGCAGCTTGCATGTCTGGAAAGGCACCATTAATGCAGAGAACTATGTTCAGGTTCTAGAACAACATATGCTCCATCTAGACGTCATCTCTTTCAGGGAAGACCCTGCATTTTTCAACAAGATAATGCCAGACCACATTCTGCAGCAATCACAACATCATGGCTACGTAGGAGAAGGATCCGGTACTGAAATGTCCAGCCTGCAGTCCAGATCTTTCACCTATAGAGAACATTTGGTGCATCATAAAGAGGAAGGTGCGACAAAGAAGGCCCAAGACGATTGAACAGTTAGAGGCCTGTATTAGACATGAATGGGAGAGCATTCCTATTTCTAAACTTGAGAAACTGGTCTCCTCTGTCCCCAGACGTCTGTTGAGTGTTGTAAGAAGAAGGGGGGATGCCACACAGTGGTAAAAATGGACTTGTCCCAACTTTTTTGGGATTTGTTGACGCCATGAAATTTTGAAACATATTTTTCCCTTAAAATGATACATTCTCTCAGTTTAAACTTTTGATCTGTGATTTGTGTTCTATTCTGAATAAAATATTAGATGTTGGCACCTCCACATCATTGCATTCAGTTTTTATTCACAATTTGTTTAGTGTCCCAACTTTCTTGGATCCGGTTTGTATTATTATTCTCTGCTCCAGCCCGCGTCTCCACTTTATCAGCCTCCGTCTGCTTCTTCTGTCTCCATTCTCACGTCAGCTGTTATTTGTTTTCATGCCACAGTTCGGTCCTCCGTGTGCCCCTCGAGGTCACCTTGTGGTGCTGTTGTACGTAGATTTTGTTGCCACATCTGCGTTTTGTTTAAAATCAAAGATTTGAGTTGTTTCTTCAAGCTCTGTGTGCCAGTCTCTGAATCCACATCTACAGATTGTGTCAGGGACTGAGAAAAGACAAAAAAACAGACCCTGGTTCTTAGATCAGGCTCCTCGTCACCTTTTCAGACTTTAGTTTTAGATCGGCACAACAAACTGACTTGTTTTTATTATGTTCAAGGCTAACTTATTGTGTGAGTGTGACAGACAACAAAAACTCACACAAAGTGAATCAAACCAACACACACACACACACACACACATTTTCATACACTCTTCAGGAGAGGCTGCACCGCTGAGACCTGAAGTTACTGAAAGCATGAAACTAACAGGAAGGTGTCATGGTGGGAGGTTCGTGCACGTGTGCATGGATGATGAGAATCATGCAGACTGTAAAAAGAGAGCGACTCCAACCAGACGTGCACGAGGTGAGATGAAGCGTGATGGAGAAAGTCACCTGAGAACCGCAGCTCGTCTCGGCTTCAGCTCTGACTGACAGCCAGGACTCCTCAGAGCTTTTCTTTACTTTTTAATTCCCGAGGCCGTGAAATATGCAGCAGAAACTTTCTCTGTCTCAGAATCAAACCTTTAAAGCTGAACTGACATCATCTTGTAACTATGCATCATATTGCACTACATATGTATATGTTTTATCGTTCAACTATGTTCGTTTTTGCAAACAAACTTATAAATATATTTAATTTTGATTTAAAATTGATTTTAAACTTTGCGCCGTGTTTATTCATGGGAAATCCGATCACACGCGAACGCAGCATATGTGACGTAAGGAGATGTAGAAGTAGTCTGCGTCTGTCAGCAGCTCGCCTTTTTTTTTTACTTGACAAATGCTGTTACGTTGTGTCGCCTTTGGGTGTTCTAATATCATCAGAGAACAAGTGAGTCTTTTCACTTTCCCAAAAGATGAAATACTTCGTCTTGAATGGAATAAATAAAGCTGCCACCCCCCCTCGGAGCCTTCTCACTTCCTGATAAGGTAAAAATCAAATAAATACGGGTGCAGACCTAAATTAGAACATGCTGTTTATTGTTTTTCTAGCTTTCTGCTTCCCAAACTAAAGACATGTAGCTCAAATATTCACTTAGATTGCTAAATTCGTTGGGTTTTAAATTGTCCGTCCTAATATGTAAATGCATAACCGGAGCCCTCTACATCTCCTTACATATATGCTGCATTCACGTGTAATTGGATTTCCCACGAATAAACACGGCGCAAAGTTTAAAATCAAATTAAAATCAAAATTAAATATATTTATGTTTGCTTGCAAAAACGAACATAGTTGAATGGTAAAATATATATATATATATATACACTGTATATATATGTAGTGCAATATGATGCATAGTTACAAGATGATGTCAGTTCAGCTTTAACTGCTCAACTGAAAGACCAAGAACAGAGACATCTTTTGCTCTTTAGGGTTTTAATTTATTCGCTTTTTGAGACCGTCGTTGAATACATTAACTAAATGTTTAGTTGGATTTGGTCACAGCTGAGCCGTCTGCTCAGGCTCAACACTTCAGGTGTTGCCAGGTTTGCCGTTGGGCTGCTTCATGCCGTTAAGGTCAGGAAACTGAAAGTTGAACAGGAAAAACAGGAAATGTTCCCTCGCAGCCCGAGCTCTCAGCAGGGAGTCACTCTGATGGCTCCTCCATGATCAGGTTTCTGCCTCCGCTAGGTTCAGATTTCCATCCAGAACCGGAGACTCGTTTACAAACGACAATCTGTGAGAGAAAGCGGGACATGATGATGGCAGCCTGAACCTGGTGGCAACAGAAAACATAAATGCCAGGAGTGGAATATAGTCCACTTCCTTTGTGGTTTGGTGTCATGTTGTTTAAACTGATGGTTGTTTTTTATTTAAAACTGTTACTGTTATAAGGAAGAAGAGGGTAAAAGATGGATGGATCTAACAAAGAGAAGTCAGGTCCTCGGGATGGTTTCTCCCCCACCCCCCTGGATATTACTATTATAATAATAATTATACATCAGCTATTTGATGGAGGGATGTTAAAATCCTTTAAACAGTTGCAAGTAGGGCTGAACGATTTTGGAAAATAATCTAATTGCAATTTTTTTTCTATAAATTGCAATTGCGATTTAAAACACGATTATTTTTTTAATATCTTCTCAAGTATTTTTCAACAAACAGAAGCAATAAATCAGTCTGTTTTATAATAAACAATGTCAGATTTATTTAAAGCAGAGATTACAATAAAGCAAACAAATCTATGCCTTTTCTTTTCACCATTTCTATTTTTTCTTGTTTCATAAACATAATAGTGCAAGACAAATTAGTTTAGTGGTCCAACGACTTTTATAGGTATTTAAAAATATGAGATTACAGATTATCATGACCAGATACCCTGAAACAGTTGTCGACTCCGATAGAACACTTTGATTAAGTTTATTAAAGATGAGGTAAAAATAATACTGAATATGTATAAACACCTACAGCCTTATTTGTCAGATAATTCCCTGATATTGTTGGAGAAAAATATTCTCACTTTTATCTCATTTATTCAAAAGTAGCTACACTGGATGACCGGAGAAGATTTTATCTCTTTTTTACTTGCAAGGATGGATTTTCAGGACAGGCTACGCAGATATACAGCAAGTACACACAGATATACAGCAAGTACACAAAGATATACAGCAAGTACACACAGATATACAAGAAGTACACACAGATATACAGGAAGTACACACAGATATACAGGAAGTACACACAGATATACAGCAAGTACACACAGCTATACAAGAAGTACACACAGATATACAAGAAGTACACACAGATATACAGGAAGTACACACAGATATACAGAAGTACACACAGATATACAGGAAGTACACACAGATATACAGGAAGTACACACAGATATACAGGAAGTACACACAGATATACAGGAAGTACACACAGATATACAGGAACTACATGCATAAAGCCCAGTCACATGAATCAGCTACAGGCAGTGTGTGAAGCTTGTTCTTATAATCTTATCAGTTCGAGCCAAGCTCACAGACTCGGAGGCGACCACGGAGCGACATCTGCACGCTGTAGCCTCACCCTGCTTCTAGTTCATCCCTCTCTGCTAACCCAAACATATGGTTCATGGGCAGCGTTAACACTGTCAGCTATAGTTAAAAACATCCATAAAACTTGACCAGGAATTCTCCAACAGAAATGAAGAGGAAAAGGGAGTTGGAGGCAAATACAATCATTGAAGATGAAAAGTGGGTGTAAGAAGTCTTAGAATTAAAAATACAGTAGTCCCTCTCTATTTGGTGGTTAATTTTTTGCGGACTCACTCTATCCCGGTTTTTCAAAATAAGATTGGACATGACAGACAATTGGCTGATTGATGGATGAGCACAATTCAACATGGAATTTTTATTTAAAATAAATTATTTTAAATGGTTTAGCGCCTGCTGCACCTGTGTGCAGCCCACACTGCAGGAGAAACCTCCTCCTGCAGCTCCTCCTGTGTCGATCTCGGGTCTGCAGCAGATAAGTGGGCGTGGCCAAGAGCGCAGAGTGCAGCCGTGGCAGAGAGCTGAAATCATGACATGCTGTGCTCTTTTAGAGCATTTAGAGTTTAGAAACATTGTTTAAAATATTGCAAGTGTGTGGGAACGTCAAAGTTTTTCACTTATCGCATGTCTTCAGGGTACGAATCCCTGCGATCAACGAGGGACTAATGTGATTCAATTGAAAAATCAAGATGAGTTTTCTTAGGACACCATCCATGATATTTAAGAGTGATTTAAACTAAAATTGATTTATGTTGGAGAGATTATCAACAAATTGGTGATCTTTTTTTACATTTTCTGGGATTGCTCGGCCTTAAAATCCTGTTGGCAAGAGATCCAAGGAGAAATTTCAATCATTTTAAGGTTGAACTTGCTATTAGACCAAAAATATTATGTCTTGGGTTTGATGCCAACGAGTGGATTGGGAAAAAAGATAATTAAAATACTCCAGATCTGTTTAATGGTGGCAGTGTCACAATGAAAATGTTAATGCGCTCTTGGCTCAAAGCACTTCCTCCCACACTCCTTTAATGGCAACAGGGTTTAAAAATGTCTGCGATAGAAAAAATGGCTGCAAAGCTTCATCTGAAAGTGGACTTGTTTATGGGTTTGTGGGCTCCTGTCATTTAGTTGGACATAAGTCTGTCCTCAGACTCTTCAGTCCAGTTTGTGTTGGTCTGCATGGTTTGTTAGAGTAGAGTTTATATTATATATAAAGTATTGTGATGTTAGTTTTGTTATCCAGGGTATGAGTTTAAATCTGGGGACTGGAAGTGATGATGCTGGACTCAAAGCAGCTCATTTGGTTTCTGTTTCTTGCATTTAGCAGAAGGATCATGAACATCTAACAGAGTAATTCGTTTAAAGCAGCAGGACTGAAGGCAGTTTGGGTCTGACAGCAGAATGGATCTCATCGGGCACAAAGAAACCAATTCTGAGTCGTCGTATCACATCTCCTCAGTTGAATTTAATTTAATTTGTTTTAAAAAAACACGTTTCTCTCTTATGTTTGTCTATTGTTGATTGCTGGTGAAGATTCTCATTCATCCAGGACATGATAAAATCCAAAAAAGGTGTTCAATAAGAAACAACTGGACTTTATTTGTAGCAGAAGATGTTTTGCCCTTCATCCAAAAGGCTTTCTCAATTCCTTTTGGATGAAGGGCGAAACGTCTTCTGCTACAAATAAAGTCCAGTTGTTTCTTATTGAACACATTTTTTTGATTCTATTGTTGATTGTTTAAGGAAATTCTACTGTTGCTGTTGTCATCATTCTTTAGTTTGTAGACAGGTCCCTCTTGTAAATGAGTCCTTGAGGCTCAATGAGATTAACCTGACTAAATAAAGGTTGAATGAATCCAATAAATAAGTGCTCAGTACGTGATATGACATATATCAGCTACTTGATTTAAATGTGTTTGACGGCCATTTGAAGGCTACATTGTAGGTTTTCAGAAGAAAAATGAACAGGAAATAATGCAGCAGAATAAATTAACATTTCAGCAGAACTCTTGCCATGACGCAGCCTCAACCGGCCTTCATCTTATGGAGTACAGATCTGGACCAGATTTTCCTGACCCAGCAGAAAAAGCTGTCTGCTGTTTTCTGTGTGCACCAGAGCCTGCAGGCTGCCATGCTGCAAGAGGATTCATTGCTTCATTTAGCCGTTGGCGGAGCACAAAGTGAGATATGGGCGGTTGTTTAGTGAAACTAAGAGATTAAAATGCAGCTGCTGGCGCCGTGACGTGCAGCAAGTGGGCTGAAGTGAACCAAAACCAGGTTAACTTCAAGAAAGTTAATTCTCAATAGTCCAGGTATCAAATCCGCTCATTCTCAATCAGTTTTAGGTTAACTTCAGTTATTCCACCGCACTGAGGTCCAGCTGAGCAGTCAGGTGAGAGGAGACGTCAACTCACCTGCGCTCTAATTCTGTCAGTCGTGTCTACGCCACGCTGCAGATGTGATCGCCTCGTCTTTGCATCCCTCTCTACACTGACTCGACAGTAAAAGCCCGTCAGGTAATAACACGTTCGTATTTATTCACCTTTTGTGCTGACTGCAGCAGAGGCGGTTGGCTTGTGCAGCTCGGATTTATTGGCTGTAAATCGTCTTTACAACAGAATAAAAACAGAAATAAAGACAAACAGGAAGCACCTAACGTGGTAGAGTAAATGTAAGGAGGATTCAGGTTTGTTCCTGTGAACTGTTTTTATCATAACCAAAGTTTAAAGACAATTTTTAAGGCAGCTCTGAGAAGAAAAGGCAAGTTATGGTTTTAGACTGCAACACTTGTGACATCGGTCTCATCTGTTTGTGAACGTCTCTGTGCAGCCCAGAGTTTTATGATTGCATGTTGATTATACAGTATACGTGCACTGCAATCAAAGCGACTCAAATGTTGAGACTGGGGCGGACCACAGGCAGGAGGAGACTGACAAGGATGCTGCGTTTTGGGAAGACTCTTAATGAATGTCCAGATGACCTGACTGAACATTGCTGGAGTTTATACCTGGATTATTGAGCATGGACTTTATTCTTAATGAATGTAGTTAAAGGTATTTGTGACATGATGTTGGAACATAGACATCTTTAGAAAGAGGAGCTACTCAGCTTTGATTTTTTTGTACACAGATGCTTCGAATAATTAATATATAAAAGTATTTTTTAATAAAATAGTTTTAATGACGTAACTCTGCAGTGCGTCGCAGTTTTCGGGTGGAGAAAAGAGGGGTCAAACACCGACGCATTTTTATGACGCAATGCAATGAACGCACATTGTGAGTGAGACAGGTCCCTCTTGTAAATGAGTCCCCGTGACTCAACGAGGCTAGCCTGTATAAATAAAGGTTGAATGAATGAATGAAAAAAAAAAAACAATGGCAGAGAATATAGAAACCGAGGAATTAAGCAATTTAAGTGAAGATTTGAGTGATTTGTCTTCAGTTTGGGAAACCGAAGTTAGTTCTAGTGATGAACAAGAAACAGCTGGTTCTAATGTAGGTCTGCAGCCGTATTTATTTGAGCCTTACCGTAAAAAAGTAGGCGATCTTGAAGACAATGAAACTGCGTTCTAATATGTCCCTATGTCACATGACGTCGCATGCAGAAGTACCCGGATTTCCCGTAACGAAACACGGTGCCAAGTTTAAAATCACTTTGAAACAAATTTTCATTGATTTATCATTTTGCTTGTAAAAACGAACATAGTTGAATGATACAACATATATATGTTTTGCCACTTTATGCATAGTTCCAACATCATGTCACAATACCTTTAACCATTTCAAATCAAACAATATTAATCTAAAAAGCTAAGTCTGGTCCTCTGGACTTAGCTTTTTTAGATTTTTCTACCTGGATTATTGAGCATGCATCAGGGCAAACAATATTGTTAAGTCAAAGTTATTCTCTTTAGCTCACCTCAAAACACTCACGGCTCACTAGACTTTACAGGGTTTTCTGTAAATAATCCAGTATTATAATAAACTAATAAAATACTAAAACACAATAAAACCAAAGTTAACAACTTAGATCATCCAGATCTGAAAGCTGATGAGAAGAGATGGGGTTTTCAGCCCAAAATGATCTATAATTTATAATAACCTTCAGATGCAGGCTGTTCCAGAGATCTGGTTTGTGGATCTCACAGCTCTGGTTGGAGTGTAACGGTTCAGACAAGGAGGTGCTGTGATGTTTGGACCCCTAAAAGCAAATCAAACTGAATTCTGGGATGCAGTCAATCTGTGTTCTCCATCAGAAGGCGAGCTGCTGCTTGCAGGTGACTGATCCAGACCAACACAGAGTTAAAGCCATCCAAAGGAGATGTAAGACCTGAAGAACTGTCTCACATTGATCAGATGGACCACAGGTCCAATCCTAGCAGCTGTTTTTGGAAAAAGCTTGTTTTGACAACTGAGCTGGTCTGGTTCTTGAATCGAAAAGCACCGTCAATAAATCCACCAAGGCTTCTGGAAGACAAGTGACAGTAGGAACATCATGGACCGCTAAGGAGGTTTGCTCTTTGTTTAGCGTGAGGAACTTTATTTCCATCCATGTGCAAACAACTCTGAGGCAGTTCAGGAAGGTTTGATGAGCAGCGTGAGCAGAGAAATAAATCTGAACATCATCAGCATACGGTGAAAAGCCACGTTGTGTGTGTATGAACATGTATCATGAGAGGATCCAGGATGAACACAAGATGTGAAACTGCAGACCAAAGAGTCATTAAATGCTTCGTCCTAAATCGAACAGGAGCGTTTTTGAGTCTGAAAATCCTAGTGGTTTTACAGATGAGTAAAACTACACAGGAGTCTTTAAAAGGAGAGTTTTGTGTTTGAGGAAAGTCTCTTCAGTGGTTCTGTAGCTCCTGATGTTCATCCTTTATCTGTGGCTCCCTAAGATTTTGTTTTGTTGCTTAGTGTCTGTGGTTGCATGTCTCTAGAGGTAAACCTCTGTTCAGACCTTGGTGCAGATCTTTATGAATTATTTTATGACTCCTGCAGTTGTTGGGAGTTTTGTCGTATCAGCAGATAATCTGCCACACAAACAGTCCTGTCTCCAGCACTGTAACTGTCACATGTGCGTAGGGCTTGTTTTATCATTCTTTTCTCCGATCACAACACAAACATGCAACTTGAATCACGTCAGACGTCAGAATGAACTTGGTTTGATTCCGGCTCATGAAGATGAACCCACCCTGGTCAGTGCTGCTCAATGTGAAGCTCTGCTCGTGACCTCAGTTTGTCCATCTTATTCTGAAGAGGAGAGCAGCTTCAGCTGGTCAGCGGCGTTGTCTCTGTGAGGCATGACGGTGTGTCAGCGTGAAGAACAAAAGATGACGCAGCCGTGACAGATCCTTCCACTCCGTCCTGATGGGGTTCAGCGACCCGGAGTGAAGAGTTTCTCATTAAAGACCAGATTAGTTTCTGCTGGGTGTGGGATAACAGCTGGACCACGTGACTTGTTAAAGATTCAGCCTCTCCTGAATGCATCATGGTCACCATCAGAATGTTGCGTTCCTCTGTGCATTTTGCTTTTGTCTCAGAGGAAAAGCAAAGAGGAGCATGTGTGAGTCTGCTGCTGAGAAGCAAAACACGAGGACAAACATGGCGGCTCAGCTGTCTGCGACTCGGTTCCTCTCGTTCATCTTACAGAGCAAAAGGTTCGGATGTCACAAAGGTGGAGTTCACCCAGAGTGGACGGACTGAGGACAACAGACTCAAACCCTTTACAATAAGAAGTGATTTATTTACAGTGATAAGGTAATATTCACTGTGCAGTGGGCACGTCCTGGAAACCCTGGAAGGGAGGAGAGACCTCAGAAGCTGCATGGAGCAGGTAGTGCAGGTTGTAGATGTCTTACAGGACGTTGGTAGGTGGGGAGGGGCAGGGGTCGAGGATTCAAGGACAGCCACAGAGGTCCAGGACAGGAGGCTCAGGAACCAGGTTCTCAAGTTCAAGTACTGTAGGTTTTATTATTTTCATCACATGTGGTACATGAGGTGGAACAAAATTGTGTACACAGGCTCTCAGTTACATCCAACATAAATGTAAAAGAAAAAACAGTAATAAGATCTAAGATATGAACTAAAAAAAACAATAATGGTACAAAAACATTACGTCGGACAGCAGCACGAACATGAGTGTGAGCAGATGAGTACGAATGAACACAGCAGCATGAGGATCAGCAGCACATTTCACCAGTCAAAGTGGCATTACAGTGTTTTTTTTCCTACGGTGATAATCCTGAGTCCAACAGCTTCAGGGTAGAAGCTGTTCCTCAGTCTAGTGCTTCTGCACCTAATGCTCCGTAACCTTCTGTGCAAAGACAAGGAGAGCAACATGGTGAGATTACTTAACCAGGAGTTTTAACACAAGGAGGCAGAAACAGCAGAAGGTAAGTAATGCTCCAGCAGGAGAGGAAGCTCTTCTGCAGCCTCTTCTGGTCCTGGCTCTCGTTAATGGGATGACTCTCAGCTGTGGGTGCTTGACTCCACCTCTGGACTCAGGAACCTGCAGGAAGAGCTGGAAACCCTGCACTGGATTGTTTGTGGACGTCACATCTCTATTCTTCAACTAAACTGTTTTCTTACAATTCCCATCCCAGTTGGAGTTTAGGGACATTGTTTAAAGTGTGAATTAAAACAGAATGCAATGATTTATAAATCTCAGAGATGTGCATTTTCTTCACAATGAAACGCAGTAAACGAGTTGAAGTGAACAATGTACCCGTGTAGGTCATTTTGAGTTTACTGGCAGCGGCACATGGTCGTTACACAACCGGAGGTTTTTGTTAGAAAGAGCTCATTTGAATAAAATCCAGCTTTAGGCTACAACAATCTGCAGATGAAGTGTTGACAACCTTCCAGCTGGGCCTGAACCCAAACTGGTTCATGAGTTTCCACCAACAGGCAACGGGGCTGTAGACTTCCAGCTGCTGCTCAGGTAGATCCTTTTCTTGTAATGATCAAACAGTCCATCAGCAGGACGTCTGCGGCTCGTGTCTGCAGAGAGACTCGTCTGTCAGGAGACAAGTGTTTGTCGCGACAGGAGTTCATCAGATTTAAACATTTTAATTGAGCAGCTGTTGGAGCGAGGCGGAGGCACTCGGAGCTACATCCAGTTTCACAAAACTCAAATCAAGAATAACATTCAACATTTCCTCATCAGTGCCTCTTTATGGGAGTCTTTATGAGCCTGTTGGTGATTCTCCTCCAGGAACGTTCATATCTGTCTGAATGACATCACCTGTAGGCCTGTCACCATAACTAATTTTGCTGGGCGATTAATTTTCTCAGAAATGATTGCGATAAACCACAATATTGTTTGAAATTTGACAATAATTACTAATTATTGTCAAATACTGTATAAGAAGACATGTTTGTTAATTTGTTTGTGTGTAATACCTTTATGTGACCACTGGATGGTAGTATAAGACTGAACTGAAGGATGGGTAGTGAGGGATCGAGCGGCGTGTCTCTTTAAGAAAAATATGAGGGAGGTCCCTTGACGTGAAATGGGTTGTCTCGCTTCGGTTCTCAAAATGTCGGACGCTCGGTGCATTTATAACACAAAGCTTTTAATAAAAAACATCAGTAAACAATTTCTCAACTTAACATTTATTTTTATTTTTTTTTAAGAGAAAAAAAACTTTACACGAAGCCACAGGTTTCACCCATGAATTTTGGAGCTTAGACAAGACAGAGGTTTTTTCCCCAGCTCGGCCTGTTAGCTTAGCTTGTAGCTTAGCTTCTCAGCTTAGCTGCTTTTAGCGATCCAAAAAAGTTATATTGGATGGTTAAAATGGATTTTAAAGAAAAAAGAAAGGGAGGAGTCAGTGAAGAGCAGCAGAGTTGAGCATTTTGTCATCCAGTGTGTTCAGTAGAAAAAGAGACACGAAGAAACGATAAAGCCGATAAATGAAAATGAGGTCGACAATTTTCATTCGATTAGTTGATTTATCGTGACAGGTCTAGTCATCTGTTCAGTGGCTGAGATTGATCAATGTTTGTGTTTAAGGAGCTGTCAAACCCAGAATCTGTTCTCTACGTTGATTTATTGTTCTGTATTCTGTGTTATCTCAGTTTGTGTCTGTCTCACGCTGGGTCTGAAGGTTCTGGTCGTCACTGGTTCCTGCTGTTGAAGACAGTTTTTGAAAAAAATAATTTCAGATTTTGTTTTTCTGCTCACTTGTTCTGACCTTGTTGTTTGTTTGTTTCTCTTCCTGACCCGTGAGCCTCTGGTTTTTTGGGTCAACTCGCGGAGTTCATGGCAGCACCGGCTGCGTTGTACCTTCAGTCTTTGTGAGTTTTGGACTCTTAACTGTTCAATTTTTTTATTCTAAATCACTGTGTTATAGGAAACATTGTTTAATGTTGGAGGAGACTTTCTTCTAAGAATTGTTCTCTTTGGAAAGGTCCGGTATGAGCTTCAGAGTGGGATTTGTTTGCTCCTGCATTTATTAAATACATTTCAACATGAGATGTAGTCCTTGTCTCATAGGAAGCTGAAGTAAACAGCTGTGTCTGGAACATCAGCATTGCCGTGCTGAGCTGTTTGCAGGTCTGCGTGACCCTGGAAACATTCCCCACCATGGTTTGGTTCTGTGCAGAACAGACCCTCGGCTCTTTGAATAATGGACCTGGAGCCTGTCGGTGACATCTGGGGCTCAGTTTATGTCTGCGTTCAGTCGGTTTGGAGGAATCAGTTGGAACCTCATGTCCCATTGTCTTATCTAACCCTAGCCTCAGGTGAATTTTTTTGCTTCTTTATAACTTTGTGGTGTATTAAACACTAAACGACACAGTCGACATTTGTTGCCCCATAATCAGCACTCTCTGCCTTGATTGATCATGTCCTGGACGACTGAGAATCTTCACCAGCACATTGTCTTATCAATTAATTGATTCATAAAACCCCTACAAGTCTCGTACAGCTGATAAACTCAACATTTTTTGGGTTTATGAATCGTTTATTCTGATTGATTTGAGACTAAATTACCTCGGAATCAGTTTATAAAAACTCCGGTTGAAGTGTGATGACAGCAGCAAATATCTGTGGGAAACAGAAGGAAGCTAATAATGGAGCAAGAGTTTATTGATAATCATTTAATATTATACTTTGTAAAAAACAAACTAGGATTGCCAAAGTATTCACCTGCTCTGAGTCCATCAGACTGTTTATACCACAGAATAAAAAGAGCTCATATTCAAGGAGTTAAATTTAAAATGAGGAGTGTACTTAAAAAGGAAAGAGAAGGAGCAAAGGCTGGGATTATACCAGTTTCCCCTCCCCTCCAACTCTAACCCAGGCCCTAATTGTCTAAATGCATAATTGTGAGTGAGCATAGGCACAGGGGGCGAGAGTGATGTCATCCCGCCACCCATAACCATAGTGCTCATTCCATTTTTTTTTTTTTCATTTTTTTTTTCATTTATAGATGGCCTCCCTTCACACCTTTTAGCCATCCTTTCACTCCAATATGTATTTTATTATTATTATTATTTATTTATTTTTTTTAAGAGAGAAAGAAAGAAAAGAGAAAGTAAGACAACAAAACAACAATTATCCACAAAAAGAGCACAAGGCAAACACACCCAACCTCCGTCCACAATCCTGCAAAGCACATGACAGAACACAGCAACGAAACATACATGCATAAAGACTGATAATATTCATGACCTTGCAGTAGCTTTCTATAAATACACATACCCATTCCTACAAATATATATATACAGTATACATACATATACATTTATATTCATTCATATACCCATCTACATATCTGCATATATCTACATATACATCTCTGCATCCATTTGTATGTAACTTTTATGAGGATGTTTACTTTTTAAGTACACTTTACAACAACACTCACCAACAGCACATTTGGGGACGGGGGTGGGTGTGTCGGGGTCTAGATTTGTTAATTTCAATTTTATTTATTTATGTATTTATTTATATATATATATATTATTTATTTATTTTTCTCTTACCCCCCTGGTTGCCTGGCGGTCATTCTGGGGGTGTGCCGTCAGGGGTTGTCCTGGGATGTGGGGGGGTTCTGGGCCTGGGGGTTCGCCGTGGGCGGGGCTGGCATTCCGCTCTCCCTGGGGCTGCTTGGGCTCGGGTGTCGTGTCCTGTCGGCAGGGCAGGGGTTGGGCAGATTCTTGGATGTCGGCTACTCTCCACCCCAGAATGAATGGGCCTACCCCCTGGGTTTGGGTACAGGCTCCCCCGTGTAGGGGGCAGGTATGTGTCTGGATCTAGGGGGTATAGAGTGTGCATCAGGATTATGAATGGAACGTCTCATTATTGTTTGTCTTTGTGTGAGTGAGGATGAGGGTGGGTCTGAGTGAGTGTGTCTGTGTATGAATGTCTAATTGTCAGGCTGGGATTTGGACTGCCCCTCTCTCTGTTACATCTAAGGCTACTTGATGTTGCGCTCCTGCCACGTGGCCCCCGAGTGGGTGTCCTTTTGCCTGCGGGCGGGCTGGGGGCCCTTGCTGTCGTTTTCGGGGGTTGGGCGCTTGGGCGTGTGTCGGCTCGGCCTGGTGGCTGCCTGATGGGGCTCGGGTCCTCTGGTCCTATCGGGTCTGGGCCTGAGGGGTGAGCGTCCCCTGGCCTCGGTGTCTGGGCCTGGGGCTACGTCGGTGCAGCAGGCTCCGGCGGGGGCCTGTGGGCTTGTCGCTGTTGGCCCCCCGGGGGTCATTGTATGTGGCCGCTGGTGGAGCTCGTCCGGTTCTTCCCCTTGGTCAGATCTGGGGAGTGGGCGAGTGGCTCGTCATGTTCGGGTGGCCCTGGGGACTCTGGGCTAGGGATCCTTCTTGGGGTCTTGGGCTTTGATCGCCCCTTCGTCTGCCTCGGGCTTTGGGGGGACGGATCTCTGATGCTTCACAGTCGCTGCTGAATGTTCTATTGGAGGAACCTTATTCACTTATGCATGCTCACAACCACACACAAATGGATGCAGGGATGTATATGTAGATATCATATGCAGATATGTAGATGGATATGTGATATGAATGCATATGTATGTATACGGTATATATATTTGTAGGTATGGGTATGTTTATTTATAGAAATCTACCGCAAGGTCATGAATATTATTAGTCTTTATGCATGTATGTTTCGTTGCTGTGTTCTGTCATGTGCTTTGCAGGATTGCGGACGGAGGTTGTGTGTGATTGCCTTGTGCTCTTTTTGTGGATAATTGTTGTTTTGTTGTCTTACTTTCTATCTTTTCTGTATATGCATATATATACATGTATATGTTTATGCATATATACATCTATATGTTTATGCATATGTACATATATGCATATTCTTGTATATATACATATATGCATTTACATGTTTAAATGCATTTGCATATACAGTACATGTATATATGCACTTACATATACATGTATATATGCACTTACACATACATGTAAATAGGCACTTACATATACGTGTAATAGGCATGTAAATATAACATGTTCAACTCAAATTGTGTGTGTTTGTGTGTGTGACTGTTTTGTGGTTTCTAAGGACAGTGTTTTGTCAGGACAGTAATGAGCTGTTATCTGATTGTCTGATTACTGTATAGCGTATTGCTGTCCTGACAAAACACTGTCCTTAAAAACCACAAAACAGTCACACACACAAACACACACAACTTCAGTTGAACATGTTATATTTACATGTATATGTCTATCTGTACATTATATGTATATGCATATATATATACATCTATATGTTTATGCATATGTACATATATGCATATTCTTGTATATATACATATATGCATTTACATGTTTAAATGCATTTGCATATACAGTACATGTATATATGCACTTACATATACATGTATATATGCACTTACATATACATGTATATATGCACTTATATATACATGTAATAGGCATGTAAATATAACATGTTCAACTCAAATTGTGTGTGTTTGTGTGTGTGACTGTTTTGTGGTTTCTAAGAACAGTGTTTTGTCAGGACAGTAATGAGCTGTTATCTGATTGTCTGATTACTGTATAGCGTATTGCTGTCCTGACAAAACACTGTCCTTAAAAACCACAAAACTGTCACACACACAAACACACACAACTTCAGTTGAACATGTTATATTTACATGTATATGTCTATCTGTACATTATATGTATATGCATATATATACATGTATATGTTTATGCATATATACATCTATATGTTTATGCATATGTACATATATGCATATTCTTGTATATATACATATATGCATTTACATGTTTAATGCATTTGCATATACAGTACATGTATATATGCACTTACATATACATGTATATATGCACTTACATATACATGTATATATGCACTTATATATACATGTAATAGGCATGTAAATATAACATGTTCAACTCAAATTGTGTGTGTTTGTGTGTGTGACTGTTTTGTGGTTTCTAAGACAGTGTTTTGTCAGGACAGTAATGAGCTGTTATCTGATTGTCTGATTACTGTATAGCGTATTGCTGTCCTGACAAAACACTGTCCTTAAAAACCACAAAACGGTCACACACACAAACACACACAACTTCAGTTGAACATGTTATATTTACATGTATATGTCTATCTGTACATTATATGTATATGCATATATATACATATATATGTTTATGCATATATACATCTATATGTTTATGCATATGTACATATATGCATATTCTTGTATATATACATATATGCATTTACATGTTTAAATGCATTTGCAAATACAGTACATGTATATATGCACTTAAATATACATGTATATATGCACTTACACATACATGTAAATAGGCACTTACATATACGTGTAATAGGCATGTAAATATAACATGTTCAACTCAAATTGTGTGTATTTGTGTGTGTGACTGTTTTGTGGTTTCTAAGGACAGTGTTTTGTCAGGACAGTAATGAGCTGTTATCTGATTGTCTGATTACTGTATAGCGTATTGCTGTCCTGACAAAACACTGTCCTTAAAAACCACAAAACAGTCACACACACAAACACACACAACTTCAGTTGAACATGTTATATTTACATGTATATGTCTATCTGTACATTATATGTATATGCATATATATACATCTATATGTTTATGCATATGTACATATATGCATATTCTTGTATATAAACATATATGCATTTACATGTTTAAATGCATTTGCATATACAGTACATGTATATATGCACTTACATATACATGTATATATGCACTTACATATACATGTATATATGCACTTATATATACATGTAATAGGCATGTAAATATAACATGTTCAACTCAAATTGTGTGTGTTTGTGTGTGTGACTGTTTTGTGGTTTCTAAGAACAGTGTTTTGTCAGGACAGTAATGAGCTGTTATCTGATTGTCTGATTACTGTATAGCGTATTGCTGTCCTGACAAAACACTGTCCTTAAAAACCACAAAACAGTCACACACACAAACACACACAACTTCAGTTGAACATGTTATATTTACATGTATATGTCTATCTGTACATTATATGTATATGCATATATATACATGTATATGTTTATGCATATATACATCTATATGTTTATGCATATGTACATATATGCATATTCTTGTATATATACATATATGCATTTACATGTTTAAATGCATTTGCATATACAGTACATGTATATATGCACTTACATATACATGTATATATGCACTTACATATACATGTATATATGCACTTATATATACATGTAATAGGCATGTAAATATAACATGTTCAACTCAAATTGTGTGTGTTTGTGTGTGTGACTGTTTTGTGGTTTCTAAGGACAGTGTTTTGTCAGGACAGTAATGAGCTGTTATCTGATTGTCTGATTACTGTATAGCGTATTGCTGTCCTGACAAAACACTGTCCTTAAAAACCACAAAACGGTCACACACACAAACACACACAACTTCAGTTGAACATGTTATATTTACATGTATATGTCTATCTGTACATTATATGTATATGCATATATATACATATATATGTTTATGCATATATACATCTATATGTTTATGCATATGTACATATATGCATATTCTTGTATATATACATATATGCATTTACATGTTTAAATGCATTTGCAAATACAGTACATGTATATATGCACTTAAATATACATGTATATATGCACTTACACATACATGTAAATAGGCACTTACATATACATGTAATAGGCATGT
Organism: Garcialebias charrua; assembly: GCA_038048925.1. NCBI lineage: Eukaryota > Metazoa > Chordata > Actinopteri > Cyprinodontiformes > Rivulidae > Garcialebias > Garcialebias charrua. Next base: position 86,264 of record JBBPBX010002637.1, read on the forward strand.
AAATATAACATGTTCAACTCAAATTGTGTGTATTTGTGTGTGTGACTGTTTTGTGGTTTCTAAGGACAGTGTTTTGTCAGGACAGTAATGAGCTGTTATCTGATTGTCTGATTACTGTATAGCGTATTGCTGTCCTGACAAAACACTGTCCTTAAAAACCACAAAACAGTCACACACACAAACACACACAACTTCAGTTGAACATGTTATATTTACATGTATATGTCTATCTGTACATTATATGTATATGCATATATATATACATCTATATGTTTATGCATATGTACATATATGCATATTCTTGTATATATACATATATGCATTTACATGTTTAGATGCATTTGCATATACAGTACATGTATATATGCACTTACATATACATGTATATATGCACTTACATATACATGTATATATGCACTTATATATACATGTAATAGGCATGTAAATATAACATGTTCAACTCAAATTGTGTGTGTTTGTGTGTGTGACTGTTTTGTGGTTTCTAAGGACAGTGTTTTGTCAGGACAGTAATGAGCTGTTATCTGATTGTCTGATTATAGCGTATTGCTGTCCTAACAAACCACTGTCCATTAAAACCACAAAACAGTCACACACACAAACACACACAATTTTAGTAGAACATGTTATATTTACATGTATATGTCTATCTGATATGCATATATACATTTATATGCATATATGTATATACACTGTACAGTACATGAATATGCATTTATGATATGCTTATATACATGTATATATGTATATTTGTGTGTATGTATATGACATAGATATCAATTATATAAATAATGCAGGGATTGTTAAGTATGACTTCAATATTATTAGTCACAGTTTTTTAATTTATAGTTTTCTTTCATTCAGCTAATTTTAATTTCATCTTAGTCCACCTATCATGAGAGGAGTTTTGTAAATACTCTGTCCATTTATCTTTCCTTTATGTGAGATGGATACTTGGGCCAAAAACAAACAATCATGTAATGTTTATTGGTTTACATGTGACAGCAGCTATCATCAAAATGTAGAATTTCCTCTAAATATAAGTATAAATGATCTCTTACAGATGTCATGTGAACACGTCCAGAGTCAGGAGATCGCAGGTAGCCAGAAGCACGATCAACTTCCTTTAAACACGAATACCAAGGTACATTTTAGTTCTTGTGTTCCTAAACAGAATTACTTGCTACGTGTGGTTTCATCAACCTTAATGTTCAATTATGTGTGTATAGGAGTGTACTATGGTTTTTATGGACAGTTGTTTGTTTGGACAGTCAGACGCTATAAACAATCAGACAATCAATCAGATAACAGCTCATTACTGTCCTGACAAAACACTGTCCTTAAAAACCACAAAACAGTCACACACACAAACACACACAACTTCAGTTGAACATGTTATATTTACATGTATATGTCTATCTGTACATTATATGTATATGCATATATATACATGTATATGTTTATGCATATATACATCTATATGTTTATGCATATGTACATATATGCATATTCTTGTATATATACATATATGCATTTACATGTTTAAATGCATTTGCATATACAGTACATGTATATATGCACTTACATATACATGTATATATGCACTTACACATACATGTAAATAGGCACTTACATATACGTGTAATAGGCATGTAAATATAACATGTTCAACTCAAATTGTGTGTGTTTGTGTGTGTGACTGTTTTGTGGTTTCTAAGGACAGTGTTTTGTCAGGACAGTAATGAGCTGTTATCTGATTGTCTGATTACTGTATAGCGTATTGCTGTCCTGACAAAACACTGTCCTTAAAAACCACAAAACAGTCACACACACAAACACACACAACTTCAGTTGAACATGTTATATTTACATGTATATGTCTATCTGTACATTATATGTATATGCATATATATACATGTATATGTTTATGCATATATACATCTATATGTTTATGCATATGTACATATATGCATATTCTTGTATATATACATATATGCATTTACATGTTTAAATGCATTTGCATATACAGTACATGTATATATGCACTTACATATACATGTATATATGCACTTACACATACATGTAAATAGGCACTTACATATACGTGTAATAGGCATGTAAATATAACATGTTCAACTCAAATTGTGTGTGTTTGTGTGTGTGACTGTTTTGTGGTTTCTAAGGACAGTGTTTTGTCAGGACAGTAATGAGCTGTTATCTGATTGTCTGATTACTGTATAGCGTATTGCTGTCCTGACAAAACACTGTCCTTAAAAACCACAAAACAGTCACACACACAAACACACACAACTTCAGTTGAACATGTTATATTTACATGTATATGTCTATCTGTACATTATATGTATATGCATATATATACATGTATATGTTTATGCATATATACATCTATATGTTTATGCATATGTACATATATGCATATTCTTGTATATATACATATATGCATTTACATGTTTAAATGCATTTGCATATACAGTACATGTATATATGCACTTACATATACATGTATATATGCACTTACATATACATGTATATATGCACTTATATATACATGTAATAGGCATGTAAATATAACATGTTCAACTCAAATTGTGTGTGTTTGTGTGTGTGACTGTTTTGTG
>JBBPBX010002638.1:8246-30108 GCA_038048925.1 Garcialebias charrua
GGGTGATTCCAAGGTCCAGGGCTAAAGCACTTTAACAGAGATGTAAACACAAGACGGAGAAACTACATTTCTGCTTATATTTTATCACAAGGTTTCTTTTACTGTTTAATGAGGTTATTAATAAATCTAATAAGTGTTTAATTAACCTGTTTCTGTTTCCTATTTCTGACCAACGGCTTATATGTAAAGTAATACAAGTGTAAAATGTGTTTATACTAATGTGAAAAAATGTAACGTCACAGTTAGATATGTAAAGTAATAATATACATATACATATACATAATAATAATAATAATAATCATTTTATTTAAAAGCGCCTTTCATGACACCCAAGGACACCTACATACATATATATAAATATATATATATATATAAACATATAAATAGTCACATCATAATTTACACCTTATGTTTGCGTGTAAATACAATAGCCCCGTCCGTGCATTTTTCCACTTTACTTTTAGTTTAAAAATTATAAAAACTAAAGAGCCTACAGTATTTTTAGTCTTTTTACAGTTTAAATAAATGTATACAAAACAAAAAACTAGTGTCACAAATAATCGCCTCCTATTTCTGACCAACGGCTTATATGTAAAGTAATAAAGATAATTCAAAGAATCTTCAAAATGTTTTTATTCAACAGTTAAATGTAACGTCACATAGTTATATATGCAAAGTAATAAATAATAACATATACATATATAAATATATATATATATAAATATATATTTATAAACATATAGTCAAACTGTAAAACACTTAAACATATAATAATAGACATAAGCCTAAAATAGTAAAACTGTAACACTGTCCTGAGTTTTTGCATAGTGGTATAAGAGTATGAAGATTTACACCAACTCTAAAACTAAAAACTAAAACACTAAACATTTAATGAACATAATACTGTCTTGAGTTCTTGCATACTAGTATAAAAAAGTATAACTATAAAATAGACTAAAGGTTCTAGCATTGACATTTGCAAAGTGGAAAAGCAGCATATGAGTTAATGTACACAGTATATGTATGAGGTAGTTGATGTTGTTATAGAGGCAAAGTGGCATATGCAGTAAGGCACATTGGGCATCCTTAAATAAGGCTGGTCAGAGAATACTGTATATGTATCAGCAGTAGTGTAGTTATAAAAGTAGTGTAAATATAAACAGTAGTAATAAATGTAACCAGTAGTAATAAATGCAAACAGTATTAATAAATGTAAACATTGAATGTAAACAGACTATAGGCAATGATGTAATACAAACATTAGTGCAAATATGAGAAGTAGTGCAAACATCATAATTTACACCTTACGTTTGCGTGTAAATACAATGGTCCCGTCCGTGTATTTTCTCACTTTACTTTTAGTTTAAAAATTATAAAAACTAAAGAGCCTACAGTATTTTTACAGTCATTTTACAGTTAAAATAAATGTATACAAAAAAAAAAAAAAACTAGTGTCACAAATAATCGCCGATCCTTTTAACACTCCCAGCACATTCTCTTTTCAACACGCCATTGGTTGGTTCCAGGTGTTGCATGTTCTGGCTCAAAGAGTTTCTTCAGGTCTTCTGCCATCAGTGGTCTTGGCAAGGAAGTGAATACATACTTCCCTGAAAACACTGGCGTGTCTTCGAACAAGGTCAAGGAGACCAAAGGTGTTCAGTCCATCAGCAAATCTATAAAAATAAGTACATAGCAGGAAAAACAATGTAAGGAAACGCATAATATCTGCATTTGTGCCAAGCTCTCACATTGATGGAGTGCCCTCCATATCATGTGACCAGATCCTTCAGCAACAGTTCTAATGAGAACATAATTACGTATTGTGCTTAAAGATGGCTGAAATATGTCTGGGTTTTGTTCACAAATGAGGGAAGAATTGAGCGGGAGATCAACAGGCGGCTTGTTGCTGCATCTGCAGTGATGCGGGTCCTGCACCGGTCTGCTGTGGTGAAGCCAGAGGCGAAGCTCTCGATTTACCAGTCTACTACGCCTGTCGCGATAGTCAATAAATCAATTAAAAAAAAATTATGACCATAATTTTCATTTACCGATTTTACCCTAAACCTAGCCTAAACGTTACTCAGGATGTGAGCTGGGCTTATTTTTTAGGATTTGACACAGATCCAGTGAGAGAAAGAGGATTATTCAACAAATTTTTTAACAGATGGATTATTATTAATGACATGAAACCACAACTTTGTAGATAGTATGAAAATATTTAACTGCCACAGAATCATTAAAAAAGTAGATTTTAAATGATTTTGACCATTAAAATGTTTGTTATAACAAATCAAAGATCTCATGTTGTCAGGCCACAGTGACCACTAGATGTCACTGTTGGACCAATGAACAAGGAGAATTTAGTAGTCATTTACAGCACCTTTTTCAGTTTCTCCACCAAAGATGAATCAGTGCCACAGCAACCATGACTCCAAAGGTTCGGTAACGCTTCTTCTCGACAGCTGAACACACAAAATACAAATCGTCACTTTTCTTTTAACACGTACAACCAAGAGATAAATTAAATAAACTTGTCAGTGTGTGTAATGATGCATGTACAAACCATGGCTGTCCAAGTTCAGGTCTTTGTGTTCCTTTCCATAAAATAAAGAACTGTCTTTCAGAGCTAACAAAAGTAGCCTAAAAAACTCTCTGGAGGGCCCACCTTCATCCACGGATCCTCAGCTTGGTCACAATTATCTAAAAAGATGATGCTCATTTTGGCCTCAGGTCTGAATGTTCTTCTGGCGAATGCTCTCACAGCACCATCCAATATGTTGTCTCTGCAAACATTTATCATGTTGGAGGGATGCTCTTCTGGTTGCAGTTGGCTGGTGAGGGCACGCATGAGTGTTTCCAGATCTGGCCTAATTATATGTAGGAGTACAGATAAAGTTTGATTAATTCAGTGTCTAATTATTAGATTAGAATGTAATGTTCTAATCTAATTCTAATTAGATTGCAAGTAAAAAAAAAAAGATCAGCTATGAAACACTTAATCCACGCTGAACAGAAAGATGGAAAACTATAACTTAAACACAGTGTACCATGTTAAGCTAAAAATGTACTCAAACTATAACGCTACAGTATGTTCATTTGATCAGTTCAACAGTCACAGAAATTAAATTCATGTTATTTATTTGTAGTGACTAATGGTGCATTCAGACCAAACAGCGTTTCAACGGCAGGAGCGTCCAGCTTACATGCAAAGTCACTGGAAAGCGTTTTCCGTGCACGTGAACCGGCTTCAGCCTCCAAACCACGCATTCACCATGCTGAAGATTTCGCCGTTCAACTTTCAAACGCCGCTCAACTCTACCTGATTGGTTGGTGTGTCAACCAATCAGGGAGAGTCGGGGGGAGAAGAGAGGGGGTCAGGGGGAGAGTCCCTATGTGACGCGGAAACCAGTGACGCGGAAATGATTGCGCAACTATGTGACGTATTGTTTGTGGGACACAGAAAAAACCCGCGGAGTCATGGACTATGGAAGAGAAACTCATTGTAGCTGTGTGTTCGCGACAATTCCTTCACGACCAGTCAAGTCTGCTCCACAGAGACGGAAATAAAAAGCTCCTCGCCTGGCGGAGTGCAGTGAGGACTCGGTATACCGGTAAGCTCCTCCCACACACCCCGCAGCAGTTTCGCGTTCTGGCGTTCTGGTCCAAGTAGGTCTGGACACCAAGTGCGTCCACTTGCGTGCGTGACGAGCTTTTTGGAAGTTGAAACGCTGTTCGGTCTGAATGTACCATAAATGTACCATAACATTTTTTGTGAGCAGGGGCACCCTCAGCTTCTTGTGACAAACCCTTCAATCTTTTGAGAGATTTTTCGAATTATTCCACCAAATAACATTCATCAGGGGCTGTAATGTCTACATCTTGATGTAATCATAAGAAGCTGATTATTTTACATACTGGATTTAAATCGGGGGAGTGGGGCGTGTCCAACTGTGTTTCTGCGGACCGGCAGCAGTCATTTTGTATTGTTGATTTTTATAAGGGAAACCAGAATGTGATGTTTGCTAAATGCTAACATTAAACATTTACTAAAGTGATTTGAAAAATACTGGCTAATATTGCTAATAACTATTTTTTTATACACTCCTCTGTTGGGTTTGTTTTCTGACGTGTTTATTTTGTAGCATCTTCTCCAATTGACGACCAAAGTACACTAACACAATATTTAAATGTATGTTTACAATTAATCGAAAGGAAGAAATTTTAACGAAATAAACAATTATTCAACAATTAAGCGCAAGTTGATTAATAGTTTGCATCCCTAATTGTTCACCTTATAATCATATCTCTGACACTTACTCATTGTCACTGATGGATTCATCCTAGTGACCTGGCTGGTGACTGGCTGTAGGGTTCAGGTCACATGTTCCTCGTTGAGAACCTGGTTGTCCTAAGAAGACAATGAACAATCTTGTAAAGATTACAATGTTTTTCCCTCTTTAAATGTCAACAGTGTAAATTATACATACATATGTATACAATCTAAAACATGCTCTTTTAACTTTGTTGCAAATTTCATAAATTTCTAAAATATAAATTAAACTAGCACATTTGTAGTACTAATAGTAGTAGTAGTACATCAATTTTGATTCTTTACCTAAGTCAACTGTGCATGGATAGCATTCCCGTTTATTTTAACATGAAAACTAATTCACAACTGCGGCTGCCACGATTAGTAGACAAAAAAATCGACTATTGACATAGTCGACGATTAATTTTAATAATCGTTTCATTGTTTTTCTTTTTGTTATTTTTTATTTATTGTTGTTCATTACTTTTTCTCTTAAAATTGCTTTCAATGCTTCCACTGCCACATCTGGCTTTCTGTCCTTGACATGATACGTGCTGTTGTGGTAACCAGGTTAAAATCACTCTAACTTTTAGCTAATTAACATATATGGCACATAGTGGCTGCAACTTAACCAAGTCGTTACCTTGTGCTCTTCAAGCTGATTACCTCCCTGAATTCCAAGATTTTCCTGTCAGGAGTACAAGACCACATAAGCAACAACATATTTAAAAATATATACAGAGTCCTTTTTGCAGTAGGTGATATCACCTTTTTCTTAAAACTTTTATACACATCACCATTGTCATGGTTAGTTAATGAGAAACTCCAGGCCGCAAGCAAGTTCAAGATTACAAACAACGAACACCTGGGAGAAACACAAGGGGAAGCAGGTGTGTGTAGGCAGGGCAGCTGAGCAGAGAACACAGGGAAAACACTACAACACTGTGTAAACTAAGGCATAAAAAATACGGACTATGACAACCATTACTATTGAAAGGATACAAAAATTTTTACAACATTAGACTTCATTTCATAAACATTTGTTTAAAAATGTAAAATAAAGACTGTAAAAACACAGTAGGCTGTTTACTTTTTATAATTGTAAAACGAAAACTTTTAAAAATGTATACCAAAGATGTGAAACATTTTATATTTATATTTAATGATGAGGACTGTATATGTTGGTGAGTTAGTGTTGTTGTGATAATTTTAAGCATGTATTGGTTAATGTGAGAGGATGGAGAGTTACCTCTGCATGTGTATGGTTAATTTTGGAGGCTCTAAGGTTTTTATAATTGTTTCATTCTGAATTTTAACTTTTAGGTAATTTTAGGTTTTGTATGTTCTTTTGTTTTGTTAAATTTGATAGCATGTATTTGCACGTTGCATTGATTGATTTCATGAATTTCTTGACAGACATGCTTATGTATTTTTGGTGTATATGGATGCATAAACTGTACGTATTTTATTTGTGTATAACAGCCCAACCTGGGACAGGAGTTGCAAATTAGCTATCGCTATACTCTTTGTGCAATGTAACTTGATTTTTTCTACGTTTCTAAATGCATTGTCCCTGTTAAGTAAAGATAAAGATATGACACAGACGGAGACATGTAATTAACTCAATCTTAAAACTGTCATCTGAACAATCCTAGCTTCACCCTACACAAACTGAGGTTTTTCAGCTTTCTTCATGGACCTGAACGACTTCACAGCTGTCTCCTGATTTTTGCATGAAACTGAGAAGAGCAGCATGTTTGTAGAAGGATCACAAAATATGAGCCGTTTTGTTTAAGTGTGGAAAATCTGTTTCTATAACGTGAGTACACAAAAAAAAGATCGCGTTGCTAATAGGCTAACGTTAGCCGCTAACAGGTAGCAACAACACAACGCGATCAAACTAACGTTACTTACCCTCGTAGTTGTGCAGGAAACTTGAGACATGCAATTTAAATCCCTTGTTAGTTTTCTTGTCGGAGCAGGGGACCAGGAATCAACGATACGATGAACATCGCTGATACTATACTTATCTTGGGCAGTTCTTGTTTACCTCTCTCTGTTAAAGTGGTTTAGCCGAGCCTGGACCTTGGAATCACCCCTCTGTTTTGCTGAAGTGGTTTAGCCCTGGACCTGACAGCCAATGAGAAGAGACGCGAGTGAAGCCGTCAGGAAGTGAAGTTACCCAAGAGGGACATAAACAGATGTTGTTTACGTCTTAACCAAACAACGCGTACTTTACACGTTGTTGACACGTTGATAACGCGTCAAATGCGTGTGAAATTTAGACGCGTCAATGACACGTAATTAACGTGTAATTAACGCGTCTTTGACGCGTTGTTTACACGTTGTTTACACGTCGTTTACGCGTCATTTTTCGAGGCGAATTTGACGCGTAATTGACGTGTAAACAACGTGTAAACAACGCGTTGTTTACACGTCATTAACGTGTCGATGTAACATGTAATTTTCACGAGTTTTAGGCCCTCCTGGCTTTCCATACAACTAGTGTGTGTTGAACAGGCTCCGACAACAAAAAACCTGCATCCTTCTTTGTGGCTGGGCTACGAGAAACCACCTGAAAAAAGACACCATATCCTCCAGAAGATTGAGAACACCAGGTATGATTTAAGAGACAGCTTTTAGTTTTATGATTTTATGTAGTCAGTGATTAAATGATACTAATATTTTCGTTCATAACTGGCAAATAAACACACGCACCTATATATGTATGCTGTGTGTGCGTTTATTTATATATATATATATATATATATATATATATATATATAGGTGTGTGTGTGTGTGCGTTATTTAATATATATATATATATAATCTAGGTGTGTGTGTGTTCATAAATGAACCCTAATGTTTGTATAATGTACTTTTACTTTCAGATGGGCTTGACGAGAGTGTGGAGCTGTAAACACCACCAGTCACATGCAGCATGACTGTTGGAATGTGGATTGACATAATGTCAGAACAAACCAACAACCTTATTCTATGGTTGCCCCGTGAAACAATTAAAGCAACATGTTTTGCAGAAAGCTAAAAACTTGGACTCCAGAAGTGAATCATACATGCAAATAACACTGTGAAATATTTATTGGCTGTTTCTCCCTCTGGAATAATCATGTTTATTTCAGATGCTTATGGTGGTAAATGCAGTGACAGGTATATAACACAGAACTCTGGGTTTCTGGACTATCTGCGTGCTGGAGATGAGGTGATGGGTGATCGTGGTTTCACAGTGAGGGACCTGCTGCAATAGTGTGGTGTGTCAATGTAATCATTCCAGCATTCACACGCAAAGGATGCCAGCTTATTTCAAGTGAGAAGTGAGAAGACATTAAATGTAAACATTTTTCTCAAACATGTACAGTACTGGTGTACTTGCTGTAAACGTAACACAACTCTTAACATGTTTTTTTAAAGGATGCAATGTTAACTATATTACATTAGAAAAGTATTTGCTAAAATGATTCATTTGTTATGTACAATAGTTGACTGTTAACCTTCTTACAAGGTTAGGTTTTTGTGTGCACTATATCAGTTAATTTTGGATTAAACTACTGTTTCTATCTAAATGTCACTTTTGTCATTATCAAGTTTTTAAAGATCGTTTCCTGTCTATTTCATTATTTGTTTTCATTTACTGTATTTTATTAAAAGTTCTCAAGGTGCTTCATTTGTGAATCAGTAAAGTCTTTGTCAAAAGAAATGTCAAGCTCCAGGTGCTCAGTTGGTGTCCAGATAAACATCTTGCAGCTCAAAAGTCCAAGGCAACATCATTGTTAGCTGGACCTGGAGATGTGGATTTTTAATGCTTAGACTGGGCTTTATGTTTGCCTTAAGGTAAATAAGAAAGTGTCCCACCTCTCTTAACATAACAGGACCAACCTTGTTAATGTGAAGATAGGCTACTAATAAGCTTCAGAGCTTTTCAGATTGCTCATCGCTTCGCCATCTGAAGCAACTGTCAACAAAGTAGCTAAGTATGCTAGTAGCTAAACATAATAATAATAATAATAATAATAAACTTTATTTGTATAGCACCTTCCTACAATGCCTTGCATTGACCAAGGTGCTTAACAGGATAAAAAGATGAATAAACTGGAACAATAAATCAATGAAAATAGAATAAAAAACAACAGCAATAAAAGAAGGCAATGGAAATAAAAATGCTACATACTAAAATACCAAAAGTAATAAAAGTTACACACTGAAAGCTTTTTTGAACAAGTGGGTCTTCAGTCTGGTTTTGAACAGAGTCAGATCAGAGGTGGCACGCAGCTCAAGGGGGAGACTGTTCCAGGCTTTTGGGCCGGCAACAGAAAATGACCGGTCTCCCCATTGTTTGTACCTTGAGCGAGGCACCTCCAGCAGGTGTTGACTGGCAGATCGTAAAGCTCTGCCGGGCTGGTGGACTTCCAAAAGTTCTGAGATGTAGAGAGGTGCAAGTCCATTCAGAGCTTTGAAAACAAACAGCAGCAGCTTGAACTGTATCCTGAACTGAACCGGGAGCCAGTGTAGAGAGGACAGGACAGGAGTGATGTGTTCATATTTTCGTGTGTTGGTCAAAAAGCGCGCGGCAGAGTTCTGTACAAGCTGTAAACGGGAGATGGAGGATTGATTAATACCAACATACAAAGCATTACAATAATCAAGTCTGGAGGTCACAAAGGCATGGATGGCCTTCTCCAGATCACCACGGCTGAGAAATGACTTGACTTTGGAGAGCAGACGGAGCTGGAAAAAGCTGGTCTTGACAACAGAACTGATCTGTTTATCAAACTTTAAGTTGGAGTCAAGCTGCACTCCAAGATTTCTGACCACCGGGTTGAAGTGGGGGAGGGGAAAACCAACACTGGGACTGGGAAGGATGTTGCTGGTGTCATCAGGTGCACCAAATAAAATGCATTCAGTTTTATCTGTGTTTAGGTGGAGGAAGTTTTGAGAGAGCCAGTGCTTAATGTCATTTAAGCAGTTGACAAGAGTGTTTGAACTGAGTGAGGGGTTGGGAGTGACTGGCAGATAGATTTGTAAATTATAAATTAATAAACATGCTAGTGTACGTTATTTTCGGCCACTTCTTCAAGTCGTCCTCCCACCCCTCAATAGCTGTAGGTAGCGGTAAAACAATATCTCCACATTTGAGTTGTGATCGTTTGTGTTCCCACATATTTTATGACCTAAAACCTCTGACGAAAACCGGTTAGCGCGTTGCTAGCGTGTAAAAAAAAAGTGCCGGTTCTGACTTTCGGCGGAAGTCGTACACATAATTTGTGCAAGGCATCATGGGGGCTAGGAATAAGGTGGATAGGAATCGACAAACTCAATAGGGACACCATTTGACGATAAAATCAAAGGAAGAACTGCTGGGACCGACTTCCTGTTTGAAAAAATAGCATCCCTTTGGTTTTATCAGCATTTAAGACAAGTTTGAGATGCAACAAATTTGACTGGATGATGTCAAAAGTGGATTGCAAAAGCTGGAAAGGCTTAGCAACTGTTTTAGCTCGGCAGTAAACAACTGTATCATCAGCATATAATGTAAGGATGCATCAGGGATGCTCTGATTTATATATTTGGATGATGAATAGAACTGTGGCTCTGTGGAATCTTCACAGGTTGGGATATTTTATATTGCAAACCTGCTTTAAAGCATTTAACTCTATCCCTGACCTGTCAGATGTGTTTCTTGGACATCATAATGCTGTTTGATCACATACAGTATATTGCAACAAACCTTTGAGACCTTCATAGAAAAAAATGTATTTACCGGTATAAGGAGAAACTGCAGACAAGTGGACTCTCTTTACTTCAGAAGGTTATTGGTTTGGTTGGTTTCAGTTTGGGGTATCAGCGTAAAGAAGGATGTTTACAACATATTTTAGATTAGAATTTGTTTAAAATGTTGTTAACCGTCTATCATTATTCTTCCAACCGCAACTTGTGTTGGTCTGTCATATAAAATCTCAGTGAAATACTTTACATTTTGTGGTTGTACTGAGACAAAATGTAAAAAAAAAAATGTTTTATGAGTGTGCTATAGCTTTCATACAAGACAGCTTTTATTTTTTAGAGTCAATAATTTATGTGAATGTATTGGATTTTAAAATTTGATAAGGGAGCGTTGAAATGCAGTAATTCAAAAGTATTGTTTAGATGATTGCAACTTTTGTATGTTGTCATTAAAGAACTGTAGCAGCAAATATGACACTGCAAACCTGTGGTAGCAATTTCTGCCCAACTGGCAGACAGGAAAACAAAAGCAAATACAAAGAAAAAAAAAAAACGTAAAAAAAAAAAATCCTTCATAAGGTTTAACTTTAGAGGCAGGAAATTTGCTGAATTTCCACAATCAATGCTTTGAAAGTGGACTTCACCACCAACCCCCTGAGATATTATATGGCAGCCGAGCCACAGTGGAGCCCGAGTACTACTTCTACAAGTGCTGCATGATTTCAGACGTGCACTCTCACTGATCGCTGCATCCTACAAGAAATAAAAGTGTTTTTTTTAAATGCATTGGGTTCAACATTTTACATTTTGATTCGCCCTGATTTGAACATTACCCGAAGTTTGATCTTTTGCTTCAGAATTAAGTCACGGTGAACAATTTAATACAGCTGGGCATATGAGTGGAAGAAGTTCCTCCACTAAAATGAAAAATGGCTCTACTAAAAAAACACAAAAAAGAAAACACTTGTATTTGCTCTCACCAGTAATTCACAAGAAAGATGAGCAGTGCCTCATTATTTATTAAAAACTTTTATTTCAAAGTAGAGGTAAAGTAGTCTCTGATGGCATGCATACAACCTGCCACCTTCTACGCCAGAGTTTGAAACTATATGATCAGTTTACGTTAATCCTAAAAATCCAATCATATCTAAAGTGTGCTAATCTCTGCTAATGTATACCTAATTCAGCAAAAATGTATTATTTCTGATAACTAAGGCTTGTTCTTCCATTTCAGCTACAAATCAACTTTTTTTAAGCTAATTTCAGCTGTTTTTCAGCAATAAGCATTCACACTGCATTTTCACAGGAAATGCAATTTGTTTTGGTTTGACCTTAGTATCTCCATCATCATTTACAGGACAAAATGTTTGGAACAAAAGGTGTCGGGCGACATGCATTCCTTCACGAAGTGATGGGGTTTCAACTTCTAAAAGTTTTCCAACAGTACCCATCGATTTCTTTCCACCTGATTTCTTTTGAAAGCCGTGTGGGATTTTATTAAAATCTGGCACAGAAGTCCACCTCATCAGGCCCCTCTGATTAAATATCGGTGTTTAAAAGGTTAAGGTCACTTTGACAAATGAAAAGTCGGCAGAATGTTTAAGGGATGTCCGTTTTATATTCAGTCAAAGGTCACAGCACACCACTGGTTTGTAGAGCAGCATGACTAAAACACACTTTTTATGTCACAAAAAAGAGGAAGGAAAAGAAAACTGCAGCTGAAATTCAGTTTGATTTAAAAGCTGTGGAGAAGAAAAAAAAAACAATCTGAAAAGTCCCTTTAGATAAAACTTCAAAAACACATTTTCACAACCGATGAGACTAACATTAGCTAATTCAAAATGGTGTGATGCTATACGTTCACTTAAATATTTTATGGCTAACAGTTTATGCAGCTCAGTTTAAATTAAAACAAAACTCAGATTTGAGTGTTCAAAAATTACATTATTTAAAATTACCCATCGCAATAAGGAGGTATGAATTTGCCTGTGATCATTAAATATAACTCCTCTGATAAATTTCAAAGTCAGTCTGATTCAAGATGGCTGCCACAGCTAACTGACCTTAAAAATCACCAAAAAATGGTTATAAATTAATCGCTATCTAAATGAATCCAGCTCTGTTTGTCACCATCCATCCATCCATCCATTTTCTTCCGCTTATCCGGGGTCGGGTTGCGGGGGTAGCAGCCTAAGTAGGGAGGCCCAGACTTCCCTCTCCCCAGCCACTTGGAGCAGCTCCTCTGGGGGAATCCCAAGGCGTTCCCAGGCCAGCCGAGAAACATAGTCCCTCCAGCGTGTCCTGGGTCTTCCTCTGGGTCTCCTCCCGGTGGGACATGCCCGGAACACCTCACCAGGGAGGCGTCCAGGAGGCATCCTAACCAGATGCCCGAGCCACCTCAACTGGCTCCTCTCGATGTGGAGAAGCAGCGGCTCTACTCCGAGTCCCTCCCGGATGACTGAGCTTCTCACCCTATCTCTAAGGGAGAGTCCAGACACCCTGCGGAGAAAACTCATTTCAGCCGCTTGTATCCGAGATCTCGTTCTTTCGGTCACAACCCAAAGCTCATGACCATAGATGAGGGTGGGAACGTAGATCGATCGGTAAATTGAGAGCTTTGCCTTTCGACTCAGCTCTCTCTTCACCACGACAGACCGGTACAGCGCCCGCTTCACTGCGGATGCTGCACCTATCCGCCTATCGATCTCACGCTCCAGTTTTCCCTCATTCGTGAACAAGACCCCGAGATACTTAAACTCCTCCACTTGGGGCAGGACCTCCTCCCCGACCCGGAGAGGGCATGCTACCCTTTTCCGGCTCAAGACCATGGCCTCGGATTTGGAGGAACTGATCCTCATCCCGGCCGCATCACACTCGGCTGCAAACCGCTCCAGTGAAAGCTGTAGATCACGACCTGATGAAGCCAATAGGACCACATCATCTGCAAAAAACAGAGAAGCGATTCTAAGGCCACCAAAACGGATCCTCTCAACACCTTGGCTGCGCCTAGAAATTCTGTCCATAAAAGTTATGAACAGAATCGGTGACAAAGGGCAACCTTGGCGGAGTCCAACTTGTCACCAAATATCTCATTAAAGGTTCAGTATGCAGTTTCTGTAGAACTGCAGCACTTAGAAATATTTTCAACAGGCAAAGCATTCTGATCCCTCCCCCTCAGAGCCATATGTGGCTCTGCCCCCTTGTGGTCTGTTGAATTTCAAATTCAAGCTCTGTTTTTATTGGCTGATTCAAATTCAAGCTCTGTTTTTATTGGCTGGTTACAAACTCTGTTTTTATTGGCTGGAAAATGGCGGGTCACCTTTTCTTTTTAGAAATGCTTATTTACCACCTGGAGAAGCAAGGGGACAATATTTTTTTTATTTTTTTTCAGAGATTACCTGGCTAACATCAGTCTGTCAGGAGGTAGTGACAGAGTGAAGAAATATGTTCATAAAAAAAGCTACATACTGAAGCTTTAATAATAGGAATAATTTTAATCCTGCCTTTAGGAATTGATCATTGGTTGTATCACCACAGCAGATTAGCTTTAGGATTTAACCAAATTACAGATGGCTGCCACAGCTAAGTGGCCTTAGAACAAAACAAACAAAAACAAAAGTCAGTTTTACACATGTTGTGGTAAAATTTGGTGTAGTTGTAGCTGAAAGTCCTTCACAACGTACTGTATACTCCAAGTTGCACAGGATTTTTTTTTTTAGAAATAATAGCTGGTGTCATCCATGTTTGTCTGTTAGTAAAATATCTCAGGAACTGCAATACTACTAATTTTAAGGAAACTTTAATGGCGTTGATGCCTCACAGGGTGGTATGGGAACTGATCCAGTCAGAAAGCACTAAAGAGAGTGGTGCAAACAGCAGAGGACATCACTGGTAGCAGTCTCCACACCATGCAGGACATCTACCACAGCTGATGTATGTGTAAAGCACGCATCTTGATCC
The DNA here is from genome assembly GCA_038048925.1 of Garcialebias charrua. Taxonomy (NCBI): domain Eukaryota; kingdom Metazoa; phylum Chordata; class Actinopteri; order Cyprinodontiformes; family Rivulidae; genus Garcialebias; species Garcialebias charrua. The sequence continues at coordinate 22,255 of JBBPBX010002638.1, forward strand.
TACAACTGGCTAGGTCTACTGTAACCTTACCCATCTTCCAGAGCAGAACCCTCACCCAGACCAGTTTCAGTTTGTTCACACACAATTTTACTGGCTGGTGATTTCAATATCCGTGTCTGTTGTCCTACTTCACCTATGGCTCAGTCGTTTCTTAATGTTATTGATTATTTTAATCTTGTGCAGTTTGTGACTGGTGCTACTCATGAGTTTGGACACACTCTTGATCTGGTTTTATCTTTTGGTCTACCAGTTTTTAACTTAGTGATTGGTGACCCATTATTTTCAGACCATATGCCTGTTTTATTTGAGATAAAGCAGTCCATTACCAAAGTTAAACCATGTGCTGCAGTTCGGCTCTGTCGTGTTCTTAACCCTTCCACTGCTGTTCAGTTTTCTTCTGTTTTTAATGAGAACTGTACAATCCCAGAGACTGTGGGAAATAAAACCGAGGACATCAGCAACTGGTTTTATTCTACCTGCAAAGCAGCTCTGGATTCGGTGGCACCATTAAAAATTAGACCTGCAAAATCCAAACATGAACCCTGGTTAAATGATGTCACTCGAGCTGCCAGGAGAAACTGTCGTAAAGCTGAACGTAAATGGAAGAATGATAACTTGCAGGTGTCACTTCAAATATTGAAGGAATGTTGGCGCTGTTATCAAAGAACTGTAAAAGATGCCAAAAGAAGATACCTGACTAATATCATTGTATCCAACAGTCACAATCCTGCTGTTTTATTTAGAACTATTAATTCTGTTTTAAATGCCCCACATGGTGCTATTGTGGAGACTTCCCCTGCTCTCTGTGAAAGTTTCTTACACTTCTTTGTTGAGAAAGTCACTTCTATTAGGGCCCAGATCATACCCACTGTTCATGACCCTGTAGATACTGTGCCTTGCTCTGCTATTTTTCATAGCTTTGAATGTGTGACTTTGCATTCCCTGCAGGAGGTCGTTAGCCACTTAAAACCAACTGGTTCTCCAGACGATGCTATTCCACCTCGACTATTCAATGAGGTTTTTCTTTCTATAGGTCCTTCGATCCTTGCTCTTGTGAATAGTAGCCTGTCCTCAGGTGCTGTTCCTGAAAATTTGAAACATGCAGTTGTCCAGCCTCTAATTAAGAAATCAAACTTGGATACTGCTGTCCTTGCGAACTACAGACCAATTTCTAAATTGCCCTTCGTTTCGAAAATTCTTGAGAAGGTAGTTTATAATCAGCTAATGGCCTATCTCATTGAAAATAATATTTTAGAGGTTTTTCAGTCCGGTTTTAAATCATTTCATAGCACAGAGTCAGCTCTTTTAAAAGTTTTTAACGATATATTCTTGGCGACTGATTCTGGTGACTGCGTTGTTTTGGTGTTGTTGGATCTATCAGCTGCGTTTGACACAGTGGATCACAACATTTTAATCACACGTTTGGAACAGTGGGTGGGCATTGGTCATATAGCCTTAGATTGGTTTAAATCTTATCTGACCAAGCGTACTTTTTGTGTCTGTCTTGATGGACATAGGTCCTCCTCTGCTCCACTCTCATGTGGTGTTCCGCAGGGCTCAGTTTTGGGCCCTCTTTTATTTTTGTTGTACATCCTTCCGCTTGGTTCTGTTTTTAGGAAATACGGGATTGCTTTTCATTGTTATGCAGATGACACACAGATCTACGTACCTTTAAAGAAGGCAGACTCTGCCTCTCTTCGGTCTCTGTTCCTATGTTTGGAAGATTTGAAGGCCTGGATGGCCCTAAACTTCTTAAGACTTAACGAAGACAAAACAGAGGTGGTGATTTTTGGCAATTCGACTGAAGACTCTCTGTCCGATTGCTCCTTGGCTCAGTATGTCCGGCCAGTTGTTACAAATCTAGGGGTCAAGCTGGATGCTGGTCTTAGGCTGGAGTCTCAGATTAAAGCAGTTGTAAAATCCAGCTTTTTTCATTTGAGGCAGCTAGCCAAAGTAAAAGCCATCCTTCCTAGACAGCACTTTGAAACAGCAATCCATGCATTTGTGACCACACGGCTGGATTACTGTAATTCACTTTATGTTGGTATTAGTGATCTGTGTACTTCCCAGCTTCAGAGGGTTCAAAATGCAGCTGCACGACTCTTAACAGGTACACGAAAATTTGATCACATTTCCCCTGTTTTGGCATCTTTGCACTGGTTACCGGTGCGTTACAGGATTCATTTTAAAATACTTTTATTTACTTTTAAAGCTCTAAATGGCCATGCCCCTCCATACCTGTCAGAGCTGCTGCATTACTACACACCCTCTCGTTCGCTCAGGTCAGCTGACCAGTTGCTTCTGAGGGTACCGAGGACAAAGCGCAAGCTTAGAGGGGACCGTGCTTTCTCTGTGGTAGCTCCTAAGCTCTGGAATGACCTCCCATTAGACATAAGACAGGCCTCTTCACTTGCTGTTTTTAAGTCTCTTCTTAAAACCCATCTTTTTTCTTTGGCTTTTGGTACAATCTGAGATGTTTTAACTTTGTTTTATTGTTTTATTGCAGGGGTCACCAACCTTTTCGAAACTGAGAGCTACTTCGTGGGTACGGAGTCATACAAAGGGCACCAGTTTGATAAACTCTTTGGAAATAACAAAGCTTAAATTGAAAAAAATGTATAATAAACATATTTCTAAGAACATATTTTTAAGATAGACATTTTAAAATATATATAAATACAAAAAAAAAGAATAACAACTGAATAAAATGAAATTTTAAATGCAGCTTAGTAGTAAGTTGTGCTATTTTTAGAACAGGTCCGAGGGCACCTCAAATGGTCCTTGGGGGCACTCGGGTGCCCGCGGGCACCACGTTGGTGACCCCTGTTTTATTGTATTCATAATTTATTATTTTAGTACTGTTTTTAGTCCCTTCCATTTTATGATTGTATTGTATTTTGTGATTGTGTGTACAGCACTTTGGTCCTGTTGGGTGCAAAAAGTGCTCTATAAATAAAGTTGGTATGGTATGGTATGGTATGGTATGGTACAAAAAGAATTAAAATAGATCATACATAACTGCAAGATAACAGTGTGTGAATCAGGTCTCCAAAAAGCTATTTAAAGCTGAAGCCTGGGTACATATTACATTTCTTACATATTAAAATAACATCACAATAAAACACCAGTCCTCATACAAATTCCAGATAAAAACAGATTGTTACCTCTAATCAATCAGTTCCAGGTCCTAAGTGATCTCAAATATATAAACAGAGCAATTTGGTTTTTATCTTTTTTTTTTTTGAAGGTGGAGATGAATTTCAACTCTTTTAAACTCTCGTCAAGCTCGTTCCAAATCTGTGGGTCCCTCCCAGAAAAGGTTTGACTAGTTATTTTAAGTCTTCTCTATATTTAGTGTACAAGATAAGATGTTTATTCCTGGTTTTATAAGTATGTTGTGGACCACTGATTGGAACAAGCTCTTATTAATTTTATTTACAATTTGAAACATCAAACAGGTATCCTGAAACATATTTAATTCTGTTAGCCGAAGAAGACCAAAACGATGGAATAGATGGGATGTGGGGGTGTTATACTTGAAACATGATACAGCTCTTATTATCTTCTTCTGAAGGCTTTCAAGTTTCTTAAGATAACTAATGTAAGTATTGCACCATATAACATTACAGTAGGTAAGGTGTGGCTCAATGAGAGTTTTATACAATATTAAAAGTGTGGATAGAGGCAAATAATATCTTAATTTAAAAAACAAGCCAACATATTTGGACTATTTTGTTAGGAGACACTCGATATGTAATTTAAAATTTAATGACTCGTCTATGTGGACCCCCAGGAATTTTGTGGAACTTACTCTCATTAGTTTCTCATTTTCAATTTTGAGAATTACTTGATCAGTTAACAGTTTATATTTATTGGGTTTAAAAAAGAATAAAATGTGTTTTGCTGATTTTAAGCGATACTTTGTTACTCTTGAACCAGGTACAGTATTTATTTGTTCAGTTCTGCATTTACTATTTCCTCCAGTTCTGAAGGATTTTTATGTGAAAAAAAAAGAAGTTAGTATTGTCAGACCACAATTGGACTATCACCCAGACCAAAGCAGGACTCTCACATTTAACATACAACACATCTCAAGAACAACAAGATTATTGTCTTTTTCATTTGAAGTGGGCCAAATCACTTATATTAAAATTCAACTAATGGAAATTGCTGCTGTAATTTGATTGTTTTAATAATCCATGTAACTTGCTATGATCCCAGGTTTTGAACAGGTGTGATACTGGTGTGTGACCACAGCGTGCACATGTGATGTTGCTCACAGTGGTCTTCAGTGCGCTCTGGGAGCTTGTGTGTTTCAGAACCGGAATAAGCTTTATCATTGTACCGAGATGCAACGAGAGTATGTCCGTACAGTCGTCCGCACGATGGGCGGCGTGCACGTAGCAGCTGGTCTTTAAGAGTAAAAGTATATTATCCTTTTCAGAATACTTTTGGGCTTAGATGAGAAAAGGGGAAGAAAACATGAGAGAAGGTAAAAAAAAGATTTCATACCATGTCCTAGACAGGGCATGGTTTGAGGCATAAAAAAAATCTACCACAGCAAAGCAACATATGGACATAATACATACGAAGCCGGTGACGGCATGAGTTTTAAGGGAAGGTCGTAGCATAGTCCAGAGCCCCCCTCAGCCATTGTCCAGATAAGAGGTGTTTGTTATCAGCCAGTTAGGTTTAGGTTCTGTCACATGTCCACGGCCTTGGGGAAGGGCGGGGTGAGGAGACAGACAGAGCATCTTCGTTTTCATAACATCCCAGGAGGAACTGAGATAAGTCCACCTTCAAGGCCAGGTCCAGATCCACATTTTGGGTCAGGCAGAACTCGTAAATTGCCTTTTCTGCCTTTTAAAGTCTTGCTCGTTTGCCCAGACATATGAAAAATTAGAGGGAACATTGTGCAGCATCATTAAGGACCACACCCACCCAGCACAAGGACTCTTCCATCTACTACACTCTGCTTCATGCTACAGCTTCTACTACAGGAGTCTTCCATTGTGCATGAAAAGACTCAAAGACAGTTATTACCCACAAAATGTCAGATTACTGAGCTCTTGATAATACTGAACTGATAATAACATTGCATTAAGCCACATCTGACACTAATATGTTTATTGCTGCTGCACTATGTGGCTGTTTCATGCATATCATGTATTTGTCATATCTCATGCCAAATATGGCATATATCATGTATGTCACTACCTTAACATCATAATTCAAACGTTTCTCCTGCAATAACTTGTCACACAGCCTGTGTAGTTTATGTTAGTTACCGTATTTTTCAGACTATAAGGCGCACCAGATTATAAGGTTTATAAGGTGCATTAAGCCAAACAAAGCAGTCAGATAAGTCAAACTTTATTCACTTCATTCACAATAACCACATAAAATCAGTTCGAGGTCAGTAAGCACAACCAGGATTAATACATAAGGCGCACCGGATTATAAGGCTCATTGTCAATTTTTGAATAAATTAAGGTTTTTAAGTGCACCTTATAGTTTGAAAAATACGGTATGTGCAATACACTTGTGCATTTGAGCTTATATTGCTACCTGTGAAACACTTATTCATACGAATTAATTCTACTTGCACCATTTTATTCTACCATGTTGTTGTTTACTACTTTTCTTTTGGGCCTTGTAAATATTATATTTCTTTTTCACGCTTTGGTACTTTATTTTGTACCCTTATTGCATGCTTTAATATTTTGTGTATTTTTTTTAGCAAGTTGAATCAGTTTTTCTCATCCTGAACATTTCATTGCACTGTTGACCATGTGTTAACCTGCATTTGACAAATAAACAACATAATCATTTGATGTGCATCTAAAAGTGAATAATATTTGGAGTCAATCCAAATCTAGATGAACTCTACAGCTAACACCAAAATGTCTCTAATAGTAATTTGATGTGAAATTAAAAATTAAAGTTCTGTGTTGCATCCTAAAACGACTTAAATTGGTTTTGTTTTCATTTCAGGGAGGATTGCAGACTTATTGATTTATGGAGGCTGCCGCTCTCCTTGTCTGCAGCCGCATTGTGATTCAGGGAAACAGGATTTGCACCTTCGTGAATACAATAAAATAACACACATATCCAAACAGACAATGGATGGAAGATAAATGCATCTCCTCTTTCACAAATCATCCACTGTTTGACTAACCAGAACACTTATTTACTGTAGATGTGAAGTAAATCAAACAGCAGCGATGAAAGTGTTCTTCTCTCCGGGGCGTTTTCACTCATGTTTAGTGTCACACAAATGTGACTCACCGGAGAATCAGGAGATCCAAACCCTCCGTGTAGCAACGAGAGGTTTTTCATTCAGCCTAAACATTTTTTTTATTTTTCTTAAGGAAGAAACCTCACAGGTCATCAAAACATCTCTACGTATTTAGTTTTTAATCCGAACATTGTTTTTTTTTGCGCTATAATTCTCTAACCTTATACAACTTTTCACTTGCTTTGATAATCACTTATTGATTATCAAATAAAAACAATATAAATTTACATTTTTTACTATTTATATCTTCAAGTTTTTATAGTAAACAACAGTAATATCAAATTGACACTCAAATTGACATTTGAGACAGCGAAAGTCTTTTTTAAATCCAGCAGATTTTACAATTAAGTTCATTTATTAAGGAAAAGTTCAGCTCAGACAGATCTTTGCTATAATTTTCAGCAAACAAATAATTGTTTTTAAGTTTTAACCGTGCAACAGTGTTAAATTAATTTTTTATTGTTCGCCGCCGCCATGTGCAAAATTGTGATTTTTTTTCTTTACCCGTGTCTGAAATATCTCATGGGTCACCAAATAAATTTTAATGAAACTTTGAGAAAGTAACCACAGAATGTACATCTACAATTGAACCATTGGGGTCGTTCCATTTCAAGATGGCTGCCACAGCCAATTTACTTTAGCAAACACAAAAATGGCTACTGCTCAGGCAGTATTACAGATATTTAACTGAAACTGGGTGTGGTAGTAGCTGAACATCATCCCCAACACATACAGTACTTTGAGCACAATGCATTGCACAGCATCTTTGCTTGAAAAATTGCATTAACTTTAGGCATCAACCCTCTGTTAGCAAAATATCTAAAACCACTAGCACTAGCACTACCACATGTGAGCCATTCGGATATTCTAACTATAGTTCCCATGGGAGTTAGTCAAATGGCTCATTGAATTAGCATTTTTACAGCCATTGGTATGTATATGAGGCCATTCTGTTGGTGTGGATGAGGCCTTGGGGGCATATTTATACATCAGAGTCAGAGAGTCAGAGAGTCTTTATCGTCATTTGCACCACATGTAGTACATGTGATGAAAACGAGAGTATGTACACAGGATCGTGTATATAAATATATAAATATATATATATATATATATATATATATATATATAAATATATATATATATAAATAAATATATATATATATATATATATATATATATATATATATATATATACATACATGCACCCACATATATACAGTATATATATATATATATATATATATATATATATATATATATATATAGTATATGTATATATGTATATATATTATATGTATATATATAAATATAATATATATATTATGGGCGGCCGTGGTGTGGTGGTAATGGCAGTCATCCCCCGATCGGAAGGCTGGAGGTTCGAATCCCGGTTACTCACACCATGTGTCGTTGTGTCCCTGGGCAAGACACTTAACCCCGAGTTGCTCCCGATAGGACTGGAAGGCGCCTTGCATGGCAGTCACCGCTACCGGTGTATGAATGTGTGTATGAATGGGTGGATGGTTGGTATTGTAAAGCGCTTTGGGGTCCCTCAC
>JBBPBX010002638.1:33306-49378 GCA_038048925.1 Garcialebias charrua
ATATATATATATATATATATATATATATATATATATATATGTATATATATATAATATATATATATATATATAGTATATATATATATATATATATATATATATATATATATTTATGTATATGTAAGTACTGTATAAAATCACACTTACAGTATGTCAGAACACAACCTGTCTCTGCATAACATTTTCCACATGTGAATCTGTTACAAGCGCCATCAGCCAAGCCAATTAGATTGGAATGTTTGCCATTCTTTAGCAAACAATGGACACAAGTCCCCCAGCATATCCCCCCCAAATGCATTCTCCTACTACAAAAGCCTTCACATTTACATAGAAGGAAAAAGTCTCCAGGCATGCTTACTCAAGGATTACAAATTCCTAAAAAAAAGAGCCATTTGGCTGGGCTCTGGTAAAGATTGTATTGATTTAAATATCCTGGGATTTCCAGTGCTAGGTGGATTTTAATGCACCTCTAACCTCATCTGACAAACCTTTGGCATAGTCTCATTTCAAGATGGTTACCACAGCTAACTGACTTGAGCAACACAAAAATGGTGATAACTCTGCCATACTTGCTGACACTGAGTTTGATGTGGTGGTAGCTGAGAGTCATCCTCAACACTTTCTTTGAGCTCTGAGAGGTTTTGCAAATTTGCATGAAATTGTGCATACAGTCTTACAAGGTTTGACCAAAATGACTCAAACTGTGCATTATTTCTTCATATAATAATAATAATAATAATAATAATAATGTATTTTCCTGTCATCTGCGTATGTTTCCCATACACAGATGAAATTCGTCTCTGCATTTAACCCAACCACCTACCAGGTGGTGCAGTGAGCAGCCATAGAAAGCGCCCGGGGAGCTGGAGAATTAGATGTGCACTCATAGACACACCAAGTGTGTAGTGGCCGGGACGCGAACCCGCGTCCTTCAGGTTCCAAGTCAAAAGCCCTGCCACTACACCATCTTGGCTCCTAACTGATTTGAGCTTAATACATCTTCATATAGGAGAATAAAAATGACAACGGAGAAGATTACAGATCTGACTGCCATCACCTACATGTGTATCAAAGTTAAATACTTGGCAGATGTTAATATGCACACAAATGTTTCTTTGAAACAAAAACAGACCAGACATGTGACATCTTTAAAAATGTCCCTGCAGCCACCGAGGGGTTACAGTTCAACAAAAGCTGCATGAAAATCTGAGAGCAAAGTGCAAAGTATCAAAATATGTTTTCTTTGGAGCTCTGCAGCCAAACATACAGCTGCACCACCGTGCAGAAGCAAGCGTGTTGCTTTCAGACTACAACACGTATGTTTGTTTGCCTCTCCGACTGTTGACCTGTTCAGAATGAAACCCGTGTTAACCCCGTGAAATCTGAGAGGCTCCTCCCTTGTGACACCAAACAGCAAAGTGGGTACAGAAAATAACTAACTGGATGATATAAAAACCCATCTCTGACTGGAACGTGTATTGTGCAGATAATTGCTGAGGGCAGAGCAAGTTATTTTAGCCTAAGGTCATTCAATACGTAACAGCGTGATGGGCTTTTGCTAGTTAAGAGGGAACATCCCTGTCCGACCTGAACCGCTCGATCCGCTCCACGCTGGCATAAACGTAAATCAAGATCTTTGGTTTTTGTCACTGAAGTGCTGCTGCAGGACGTCCCTGCAGTCAGTGATGTCATCAAGACTGGTCCAAAAAATTATTCCTTAAGGCAAGAGACAAAATCCACACACTTTTTGTTTGTCATGCGGATGTGATGGCGTCGTTTGGGATTAAGAAGACTGTAAGTTCTGATAAACTACAGTGGTGTAGTCTACGCGATATGCTGATTAAAAGCTTATGAATTTCAGTATAACCACTTAAAAATGCCCAGTGATACATGACACATCATTAGGCATGTGTTATTGATACATTAAATGGCAGTTAAACACTTCCCTACCAATCTGTCTGTATGCAGCGCTTGTTTATTACATTTGCTTATCCAGCAAATTATTGTATAATCCTGTACTTACTACTTAATACATGAACATGTTTTGCTTTGATACCATTTTATAAATTCTATAACATGTTTTTAATACAAAACCAACTGTTGTAGAAAGTTTGTTGTTCATTGATTCAAATATAAGCATCAGAGAAATTTGGAAATGTTCAATGTGCTTAAAAATCAAAATAAATTGACAATTACATTGTATTAACCAGTGTACTTTGGTTTCTAAGCACAGTATACCCACTACAAAAACATAGACTACTGATAACCAGGTATGTATTTATACTCATATTTGGGGAGTAAAATAAGCAGATAGGTTTGTCATGCCAAGTTCAAAGCTGACTGTACAACAGCTACGTTCACACTGCAGGTCTTAATGGTCAATCATCCATCCATCCATCCATCCATCTTCTTCCGCTTATCCGGGGTCGGGTCGCGGGGGTAGCAGCCTAAGTAGGGAGGCCCAGACTTCCCTCTCCCCAGCCACTTGGAGCAGCTCCTCCGGGGGAATCCCAAGGCGTTCCCAGGCCAGCCGAGAAACATAGTCCCTCCAGCGCGTCCTGGGTCTTCCTCTGGGTCTCCTCCCGGTGGGACGTGCCCGGAACACCTCACCAGGGAGGCGTCCAGGAGGCATCCTAACCAGATGCCCGAGCCACCTCAACTGGCTCCTCTCGATGTGGAGAAGCAGCGGCTCTACTCCGAGTCCCTCCCGGATGACTGAGCTTCTCACCCTATCTCTAAGGGAGAGTCCAGCCACCCTGCGGAGAAAACTCATTTCAGCCGCTTGTATCCGAGATCTTGTTCTTTCGGTCATAACCCAAAGCTCATGACCATAGATGAGGGTGGGAACGTAGATCGATCGGTAAATTGAGAGCTTTGCCTTTTGACTCAGCTCTCTCTTCACCACGACAGACCGGTACAGCGCCCGCTTCACTGCGGACGCTGCACCTATCCGCCTATCGATCTCACGCTCCAGTTTTCCCTCATTCGTGAACAAGATCCCGAGATACTTAAACTCCTCCACTTGGGGCAGGACCTCCTCCCCGACCCGGAGAGGGCATGCTACCCTTTTCCGGCTCAAGACCATGGCCTCGGATTTGGAGGAACTGATCCTCATCCCGGCCGCATCACACTCGGCTGCAAACCGCTCCAGTGAAAGTTGTAAATCACGAACTGATGAAGCCAGTAGGACCACATCATCTGCAAAAAACAGAGAAGCGATTCTAAGGTCACCAAAACGGATCCTCTCAACACCTTGGCTGCGCCTAGAAATTCTGTCCATAAAAGTTATGAACAGAATCGGTGACAAAGGGCAACCTTGGCGGAGTCCAACTCTCACCGGAAACGAGCCTGACTTACTGCCGGCAATGCGGACCAAGCTCTGACACCGGTCGTACAGGGACCTAACAGCCCTTATCAAAGGGCCTGGTACCCCATACTCCCGGAGTACCCCCCACAGAACCCCCCGAGGGACGCGGTCGAATGCCTTCTCCAAGTCCACAAAGCACATGTAAACTGGTTGGGCAAACTCCCACGCACCCTCCAGGACCCTGCTGAGGGTGTAGAGCTGGTCCAGTGTTCCACGACCAGGACGAAAACCACACTGCTCCTCCTGAATCCGAGGTTCGACTATCCGACGGACCCTCCTCTCCAGAACCCCTGAATAGACCTTACCAGGGAGGCTTAAGAGTGTGATCCCCCTATAGTTGGAACACACCCTACGGTCCCCCTTTTTAAATAGGGGAACCACCACCCCAGTCTGCCAATCCAAGGGAACTGCCCCCGATGTCCACGCGATATTGCAGAGTCGCGTAAGCCAACACAACCCTACAACATCCAGAGCCCTAAGGAACTCCGGGCGAATCTCATCCACCCCCGGAGCCTTGCCACCGCGGAGCTTTTTAACCACCTCGGCGACCTCAGCACCAGAGATCGGAGAACCCGACCCAAAGTCCCCAGGCTCTGCTTCCTCAGTGGAAGACGTGCCAGTAGGATTGAGGAGGTCTTCGAAGTATTCCGCCCACCGACTCACAACATCCCGAGTTGAGGTCAGTAGCACGCCACCTCCACCATAAATGGTGTTGGTCTCGTACCTCTTTCCCCCCCTGAGACGCCGGATGGTGGACCAGAATCGCCTCGAAGCCGTACGGAAGTCATTCTCCATGGCCTCTCCGAACTCCTCCCACGCCCGAGTTTTTGCCTCAGCAACCACCCGAGCCGCATGCCGCTTGGACTGCCGGTACCTATCAGCTGCTTCCGGGGTCCCACAAGCCAAAAAGGCCCAATAGGACTCCTTCTTCAGCCTGACAGCATCCCTCACTGCCGGTGTCCACCACCGGGTTCGAGGGTTGCCACCACGACAGGCACCAACAACCTTGCGGCCACAGCTCCGATAAGCTGCCTCGACAATAGAGGCGCGGAACACGGCCCACTCGGACTCCATGTCCCCCGCCTCCCTCGGAACGTGTTCAAAGCTCTCCCGGAGGTGGGAGTTAAAGCTCCGTCTTACGGGAGACTCTGCCAGACGTTCCCAGCAGACCCTCACAATACGTTTGGGTCTGCCAGGTCTGACCGGCATCCTCCCCCACCATCGGAGCCAACTCACCACCAGGTAGTGGTCAGTTGACAGCTCCGCCCCTCTCCTCACCCGAGTGTCCAAGACATGCGGCCGCAGATCAGATGAGACGACAACAAAGTCGATCATCGAACTGCGACCTAGGGTGTCCTGGTGCCAAGAGCACATATGGACACCCTTATGCTTAAACATGGTGTTCGTTATGGACAATCCATGACGAGCACAGAAGTCCAACAACAGAACACCACTCTGGTTCAGATCAGGGGGGCCGTTCCTCCCAACCACACCCCTCCAGGTCTCACTGTCATTGCCCACGTGAGCGTTGAAGTCCCCCAGTAGAACAAGGGAGTCCCCAGGAGGCGCACTCTCCAATACCCCCTCCAAGGACTCCAAAAAGGGTGGGTAGTCTGAGCTGCCGTTTGGTGCATAGGCACAAACAACAGTCAGAGCCCGTCCCCCCACACGTAGGCGAAGGGAGGCTACCCTCTCGTTCACCGGGGTGAACCCCAACGTACAGGCACCAAGATGGGGGGCAACCAGTATGCCCACTCCTGCTCGGCGCCTCTCACCAGGGGCAACTCCAGAGTGGAAGAGTGTCCAACCCCTCTCAAGGAAACTGGTTCCAGAGCCAGAGCCATGCGTTGAGGTGAGTCCGACTATTTCTAGTCGGAACCTCTCAACCTCACACACTAGCTCAGGCTCCTTCCCCACCAGAGAGGTGACATTCCATGTCCCAATGGCCAGCTTCTGTAGCCGAGGATCAGACCGCCAGGGTCCCCGCCCTCGGCCACCACCCATCTCACATTGCACCCGACCCCTTTGGCCCCTCCCACAAATTGGTCAATTCCAATTTTAAAAAAAAAATCAGATCTTTTGGTGTGAACGTTCACACTACATTTTAAATGCGACCTGCATCAGACTCCAGTGTGAACGATCTACACTGCAGAAGCGACCCGCATGCACAGAAGAAAACGTGTCTCAAAACGTGACGTGACACGCAGCACTCTGTGTTTGCGGAAGTAAACGTGGACGCGACAGTTTTCAGTGTGTTTGTTCGGTAACTTATAAGTTATCCAATCGGGGAAAGCTAAACATCCAAATGATTAAAGGCAAAAGAAAACTGAGAAGAAAGCAAGCAATATTTTTAGTGATGGCGATTTTTGGAGCTGTGGCTGCTACCTCTGCTCAGAGGGGTGTGTGGATGCAGAGTAGGAGCAGAACTGTGACGTCGGTCTCACATCGGTGATGCAAAAGTCAGATGTAAGTCACATGAGCGTTCACACTGCAGTCGCTTTGAAAACATCAGATATATATCTGATTTTATCCACAACTTCTCCTCCTCCACCATAACCCTCAGCACTGGCTCTCCCCAAGGATGTGTGCTGAGCCCTCTTCTGTTCACTCTGCTCACATATGATTGTACAGCCACACATCCAGGCTGTCATATTGTTAAGTTTGCAGATGATACAGCGGTGGTGGGATGCATCACAAACAATGATGAGTCCAGCTACAGACAGGAGGTGGAACACCTGGAGAGCTGGTGCAAAGAGAATAACCTTCACATGAATGTGAAGAAGACAAAGGAGATGATTGTGGACTTCAGAAGGAACAAACACACCCATGCCCCACTGAACATAAGTGGATCTGCAGTGGAAGTGGTCTCCAGCTACAAATACTTGGGTGTACACTTGAATGATAACCTCAGCTGGAGCAACAACACCACCAGCCTGATCAAGAAAGGTCATCAGAGACTCTACTTCCTCAGACGGCTGAGACGAGCTGGTCTGAGCAGCCCAGTTCTCACCTCGTTCTACAGGTGTGCAGTGGAGAGCGTCCTGTGCTCCAGCATCAACGTGTGGCATGGAGGCTGCACAGTTGCAGAGAGAAAAGCTCTGCAGAGAGTGGTGAAGGCTGCACAGAAGTCTGTGGGAGTCAGTCTCCCCACCATCACAGACATTTACACCTCCAGATGCAGAAAAAGAGCCACCTGCATCATGAAAGACCTCACTCACCCAGCACACTCACTCTTTGCACCACTCCCCTCGGGACGGAGGTTGAGGAGCATCAAATGTAGAACCACTAGACTGAGGAACAGCTTCTACCCTGAGGCTGTCAGACTCATGAATAAATAAATAATAAGAATAAACACTGCAAAATGTCACATCATACTGATACTGATCTGTTTCTTGTTGCTGCGTTCATCTGTGACCATCTGCTCATGTTCGTGCTGCTGTTTATAATGATGTTTTTCTACTACATTAGGGCTTAGTGTATTACTAGCTGATGTGATGTCTCTCTTAGTTAATCCTAGATGTTATTATTGTATTTCTCTTGCATTTGTTGTTGGATGTAACTGGGACCCTGTGTACATAATCTCGTTTTCAACACATGTACTACATGCGGTGCAAATGACAATAAATTCTCTCTGACTCTGACTCTCTCTGACTCTGACTCCTCCTCCTCCTCCTCCTCCTCCTCATCTCCCTCCGCTGATAAGGAAATGCCCCCACCTGTCCCAGCGCGCAGCCGCATGTTCTCATTCAAAGCGATGCAAAGCAATGCAGGACTGTTTTACATGTGACACAAATTTATTAATTTCCCCTTCTTAATCCCTTATCTGGAGTTTTCTTTTGTTTTTTTTCCCAAAAGTCAAGTGTTCGCTCCCTCCCTCCTCCTCCTCCTCCTCCTCCTCTCCCTCCGCTGAACAAGGAAATGCCTCAGGTTGTCACGAGAGAATTAAAGTCAGGTTTTAAGTTGCTGCCCGAGTCCCATCAGATTTCCTGGTCTTCTGGTGTGTTGGACCAGCGATCCATGGTTTTATTTTATTTTATTAGGACGTTTTATTATCATATAAACAGAGAATATACAACGGAGCGAGAGAAAATTCAGCAGGAGGCGGAGCTGAAGTCAAGTTCAGCAGACCACGGGGGAGCAGCCATCAGCAGAGGCCACGCCTCCAGCAAGAATTGGTTGTCAATGGAAAGGTCCCAGACCCTTGTCTGAGGCGAAGTGAAGGACAGGGTCTGGTTTTAACCAGGCTATACATGTATACAAAATATTGGTATCATACTCGGCCAAATACGTTTTAATATATCGGCATATCGGATATCTGCAAAAAAAATCCAATATTGTGCGTCCCTAAAATTAACATTTGAGTTAATATATTTTAAAAAAGGGTATTTAAAAAAAAAAAAACAGCTTTGAAATGCAGAATTATTAAAAAAAAAAAAGTTTTGCAGAAGTTGTTTAAATGCTGAACTCTGTTTTCATGGCACTCTACCTCCCACTTGATCTCCAGTATTTATTTTTGAGTCGTCATATTCACTCTTTCAGGTTTGGCAGCAGATTCACTTTTATATTTTTCCCTAAACATCGTTGAGAATCTACGCTCCCCTGATTCCTACTCATCATCAGGTCGATCACCTGATTCAAGCTTCCATGTGGTTTTCTGCAGATTCATCTGGTTTGGTTACATTTAGTGTGAAGCTGCATTTCAGAATCACATTGAATTTATCTGGAAAACTACTGGAGTGAACTCTTTAACTGCCTCATTTCATAGAGCTCAGAATAATTGTTTGTTAGTTTGCACCTTTAACACCGTGGCAAATGTAAGATAAACTAAATATAAAACAAGATCTCAAGTCACATGTTCTCGCTCGGATGGAAGTGCTGAATGTTGCAGAGAACCTGCAGTGAGTGAAACCATATTCAGTTGTGTGCCTTTTACTCTTGTTTGCTTTGTATGAGAAGCTATGAAGGACAAAGTCTGGTTAGAAGCAGTGGTGATTTTAGCCTCTTTTTGGGGGGTGCTCAAGCACCCCTACATTTTAACTCAGCACCCCTGAAACATAAAGTTTTTCTTTTTGCGGTTCTGGGCTTGGGTTCTGCTTATTGCATTTATAATTCAATGCAACAAGATAAAGAAATTTAAAAGATTATTGTAATACTTGGTTTATTTACATAATAAAAAAAATACATAAATCTGGCACAACAATTTCCTGCGGGATCAATAAAGTTTTAGCTTATCTTATAGTATAATAGCTTTAATTGTCTTTAGTTTAAGTTAATTGACTTTAATTGTCTGGCCCCTGAGCTGCTGACTTTCAATAACTGTGGCCCACTGAGCAGTTTGGTTGAATAGTCTTGTCTTAGAGGGTGGAATACAGTTTATTCTATTTCCAAAACCTAAACTGAGTCTGGAAAAATGTAAAAGATGAATAAGCCCTTCGGCCGACCTCATGATCAGCTGAATAAAACATTGATAAACAGGAAGTACCACATGTTCATCTGTGCAAAGGTAACTGCAGGCAAATCCTCCATTTTCTGTCTTAATTACATTGTATGCTTAGTGTTTAAAATTAAAGGCTAATGCTTAAAGCTAATTGTTCTTTGTTTTGTGCATTTTATATGTAGATATTTGTTGCAACTTCTGGTTGCTTGTTTAGTCTTTCTTTATGATCATTTATCACTGAACTGATTTTGTACAAAGCATTTATTAGGTTGTGTATCTGTAGCATCTTAGCTAGCACGTCTATTGCATGCCGCTAGCTTAGTGCTACTCCTTGTTGTGCCATGCCGTCTAAAATAGTCACTGAATCAAGTGTTTACTTATGTAGGTAAATGTAGATGTTTAACAACCTATTAAAATACACCAGAATGCAGGAAATGACTACTTTATTAAAAAAATTCTGGGGGAGGACCCCCATACCCCACCATCAATGTGTCCCCGCACATTATGAATGTTTCTGACACCAATGGTCACCACATTGTTCAAAACAATAGCCATTGTCAGCACTGGGGGCTAAGCACCCCTGAAGGTCAGATACTAGAATCACGGAAAAGGAGGATTGTGTAACACACCCCGTTGAAGAGGAAAACACTTCTCATATATTTAGGCTAAATTACTTTTGAACGCATACACAAATAAGAACTGTACAGCTCGGAGTAAAAAAAAGCTGCTTTTTCCAGAGCCCATCCCACCTGCAGCTGGACTGCTGTGTAGTTGCCGTCGGGCTCAACAGGAGGAGCTGTAGACTCATCACTTCCCGTCACCGAGCTGTTCGAGCCTCTTCCCATCCATTTATCTGGCTGCAACCAAAGCAGAAGCGCGCGGGTCTTTGAGACGCCTCTCAATGTGTTCAAAGTGCTTAGCTGTAAACCTGTGGGTCCATAACTTTAATGTGGGCAAGCTTAAGAGGTGAAGCCTCCTCTGTATTCCTCTAATCCACTTACCGGGGTCATTGTTTATCTCGTTTTGGGCCATGAATGCCGTGCACAACAATGACGGCAACCTCTCGCCTGTTTGCTCAAGGGAGGCTATAATCATAATTAAGTAGCCATCAGGCAGCAACATGAGAGGAAAATAATAATTAGATGTTGCTGGAGCGTTATGATCACTCAAAGGAAGCCGTCTATCTCCTCACATCCAATTACAAACAAGGATTTTTACAACCACCAAGAAGAGTCTGTTGCTCAGGCCCTTAAATTTAGGGAACAGGTTGTTCAAGCTTAACATCTGCAGATGCCCACAGACTTCCTCTAATATCTCTCCCAGCGCCTTTCCGAGAATTGAGTCGTCCTCCGGCGCACTCACCGTTGAGGTGAATTGCACCCGTTCGCTTGCATACACCTTGAATGGAAATAATGAGGCGGCTCCTGACTGCGTCACGGTAATGAGAAGGCAGCAATGAACGGAGAGCAGTGTTCACCGGGGGACCGCCGGTGGATTTAATTAGTCTGTGTTTACCTCCTCGCGTGATGCCCGAGAACCCAAAGCACAATCGCAAGCACGTGCGCGCCGAGCACAGCCACAAACAGCTGTACAGGAGATAAATTGCGAGTGTCTCGAGTATCAGTGCGTGGGAATGGCAGCTCAGTTGGGAGGAGCACTCCAGACGGAAACGCGGCCTCCGAAAGACAAGAGCGCACCGTGTTGGTGTTTTGTTCGTGTCAGGGAGGTGCAGAGACGTAGCGAGTCAGAAAGAGAAGAGGTTGGCGTGAGGTGCGCTGGAGTTTGTCATCGGGGATGTTCTGCGGAGCTCGAGGCGTGCAGCGTGGAGAGGAAGCGTGGCGATGCACAACTGCACACAGGCAACGTCTCACACAAGCCCGAGCTGCACCGTCAGGAGAGACGGAAGCTAAAAAGAATGATAGATTTACACTTTTGTCAACCTACAGCAACACCATTATCACAACAAACACCTTGTAAGAAAAGAAACCGACTCACTTACTGCTGACTTCACAAAAACTGGAGTAATCATGTCAGACAAAGGCTGACTGTCGACGGGCTGGAGATTAAATGGTAAATGGAGCTTATTTATATAGCGCTTTCCAGCCCCCTGTGAGGAGCCCCAAAACGCTTTACAATACCAGCCATCCACCCATTCATTCACACATTCATATACACCGGTAGTGGTAGCCTGCCTTGCAAGGCGCCATCCAGACCTACCGGGAGCAACTCGGGGTTAAGTGTCTTGCCCAGGGACACAACGACACATGGTGGGCAGATGCGGGATTCGAACCTCCAACCTTCCGATCGGGGGTCGACTGCCATTACCACTGTGCAACGGCCGCCCCTACAAACTGGATTTAACTTGTGAACGAATCCATCAGACTGACACACGTGCATCCCATGAAATCCTCTTTGCTTCTCCGTTTCCTGCTCGTTAATGGACCAGTGTTGCAAACCTTGGCCTTGTCAGTAAAACATCCTTACTTACTGTCGATCAAGTTATAAGAATAGAACACTAAAAGGTGCTCGCCATGTGAAGGTTACTTGCAAACACCATTACTTTCTAGGTTGGACACTAAACTAGAACTGTGTCCATTTATTTGGAATTACTGGGAATCTGAGGGAGTGGTGTCGCAGAGGGTAGAAAAGGTGGGCCTGTGAGCAGAAGATCGCCGGTTCAACTCCCGGTACATACAACATCAACATGTGGGTGGGATGGGTGAACAACCACAACTGCCTCCACCCTCATTTGCCCCATTCTGGGTCCTTGACCAAGACCTTTAACCCCGTATCTGCTCCCCCAGGTAGCAGCTTTCTGCTCCACACAGAAGGATGTGGTAGCTTGGTGGTCCGTGGTTGCGTCAGGAAGGACATCTGGCGTAAAAACAACAGCCAAGTCTTTGTGTGAGTTACGTTTCTGGGAAAAACCAATGCAGATATGTTCCTGTTTTTAGTACTCAGGTTTTCTGTTACATTTCCTTTTGATTGTCCTTTTGGCTGCCATTTTATTTTAACTTGTTAAAAAAATGTTTTTTTTATTTTTTTTATTTGTATGCATCTTTTATGATTGTCTATTGCTGTCGTTGTTGTCCACTGTTGTCATCACTCTTGGTTAAAAAATTCAGGTCTTTCTTGTAAATGAGTCCCCGAGGCTCAATGGGATTCACTGTGGCGACCCCTGAAGAAGGGAGCAGCCGAAAGAAGAAGAAAAAATATTATTGGGAATCTGTGAGACAGAACAGTTGTGCAGTTGGTAGAGCTGTAGCCTCCCAGGAAGAAGGTTGCCGGGTTAAATCCCAACCTGGAACCTTTCTGGGTGGAGTTTGCATATTCTCTCCTTGCTTCTGTGTGTTTTCTCCAGGTACTCGCGTTGCCTCCCACAGGCCAAGAGCATGCATGTTAGCCTGATTGGTAACTCTAAATTGTCCTTAAGTGTGAATGTTTGTCTTCATGTGTCCCTGTGATGGATTTGCGTGTACAGGGCCTGCCTCTCCCACAAAGACTGCAAGACATGGACACCAGTGACAATGACGACCAAGAGAGGAAGACGTGGGTAAAGATAACGGTTGGATGAGAACCAGTGATTTAGCGTGGAGGTTTCTAAGTTGTGATGAAGGTCTATTTTCAGCCATGTAACCAATGTCATTTACCGGTAGTTTAAAAGTCGATCAAAAAGAATTGAAAAAGCCCTCTGGATAGAGGTCGAAACGTCTTCTGCAACAAATAAAGTCCAGTTGATCTTGTATTGAACGCCTTTTTGATTTTATCATGTCCTGGACGACTGAGAATCTTCACCAGCATAATGTTAAAAGTCGATGTTTAACAGACATCTAAATTTCAACTACAAGTTGTTTAGCTGTCTTTGATGACTCCGTGTATGGATGTCTAAATGGTGTCTATTAGACCAGTTCCCAACCCTGGTCCTCGAGTTCACTCGTACTCATCCAGCCACAAAGATTCATGTTCGTGCTGCTGTTGTCCGGTGTATTGTTTTATATTATTTGTGATTACAGTACTGTATATCTTAGATCTTTTAGCGTACCACTTGGCGAATATCTTTGTTAATATCTTAGATCCTTATTTACAGTTTCTTTTTATACTTTATATTTTTTGCTATTGTTGGATGTAACTGGGACCCTGTGTACACAGTTTTGTTCCACCTCATGTACCACGTGATGCGAATGACAATAAAGAACCTTGAAACTTACCGTACTTGTTTCTGCTCCAACACACCTGATTCAGTGATTTGATTACTTCAAGTTCTGGAGGAACCTGCTAATCACCCTGATGCATGCTCAATAATCCAAGTAGAAAAATCTAAAAAAAGCTAAGTCTGGTCCTCTGGACATTCAAAAAACAAAACAACACAAAAAAGTAGAAACGTTTCGTCTTTCGGACGAAACAACTAACAGATGCAGGATGGTGTTCCTCAAGGACAAAAGTTGGGAACCACTGTATTAGACTGTACATCTAAGCGAAAACTGATTTATATTTGGTTTAAAAGTGAAGAATTGGTCATTGCCTACATTTTAACTAGCTGCTTATTTAGATGTATTAATTTAAAGTTGTATTCACCCAAGACATAAAAAATATAAACTATAATTGAAACTTAGAAATCTAATAAGATTTCACCTTTCAACCAAAGGTAAACCAACAAAGTCCACACTCATAAATCCAAGTATACAATCCATCAATTTTCAGTCAGGTCATCTGGACAGTTTCTTTTGTTGTGCTGAAACGTTTCACCTTCCATCCAGAAGGCTTCATCAGTCAAAGAAACACACAACACAAAACCAATTCTTCCCACAACAGCTTACTTCAAAGTGGAACAAACCAGTTCTGTTGCTAAGACGGTCTCTTTGGCACGCCCCCTCCTCCGGTGCTGGCCCTCTTCCTCGTCAACACTCATGTCAAACTGGTTCAAAACCAACTGTCCAAATGACCTGACTGAAAATTGTTGGATTTGTATACCTGGATTATTGAGCATGGACTTTGTTGGTTTTGAACCAGTTTGACATTACTGTCGACGAGGAAGAGGGCCGGCACCGGAGGAGGGGGCGTGCCAAAGAGATAATCTTAGCACCAACAGAACTGGTTTGTTCCACTTTGGAGTGAGCTGTTGGGGGAAGAATCAGTTTTGTGTTGTGTGTTTCCTTGACTGATGAAGCCTTCTGGATGGAAGGTGAAACGTTTCAGCAGATGACCTGACTGAAAACTGTTGGGCAAATGTAAACCAGTTTCAGCCTAGATGTTTATGAACAGTTAAGAGGTCTTGTTTTTTGTTTCCAACCCCAAAAAGAAGACTGATAAGTTCAAATGACGGGACAATGACATTATTAAATAAAGGTTTGTTTCCCAGAGCAACAGGAGAAGAAAACTGGTCAATAAATGATTCAGTGGAGGAGTATTAAAAATATCTGAGCTTATGGAGAGAAGCTCCAGTCCTGGTGGCACAAGCTCTCCATTTGCTGAAGGTGGAGAAGAATAATCCCCCTCTGTAAAAGAGCAGTACAACCATCTAATGAAAACAGTGCACAAACAGTTTTGTGTCAGCTGTGCCAGAAATCTCACACATGCACACTCGCACACACCGGCTGCCTCACCAATTAAGCATCATTAACATGATCCCCTAGGTGTGCTTCCCATTTAAGTGTGATGCGAGCGCTCCGGCTCTGGCCAGGCTGAGGGCCAGGCTTCTGAAAGACACAAATGCCCTTACGCAACGTTACAAAGCCAGCCTCGAGTACAGCTTTTGTAGGAACAAGGAAACGCAGAAAAACAACAAAAACAGCTCTTCAAGCAAGAGCGAGCACAAACAGAAGCAGCTCACTTGTCTAGTGCAAGTGCAGGAATGTGTGTTTCATCAGGATTGGCAGGTATAGAGGTGTTTGAGAAACTGCCTGTACAGAAAGACAAAAAACACACAGAAACGTGTCGCTATACTCAAACGTTTTTTTTATAATCAAAAATATTATCCAAGCATTTACAGTGTATTACAACAAATGATTCTATGCAACGGTTGACAGCCTTTACAGAAAATGAAGAAATATATTTGTTTTAGATCTATGTTACAAACCAGGAACAGCAAAAAAGAGACGGAGAGTCGGGGAGGCCAAAGGGTCCATAGGGTCCGAGTGCTCAGGCCAACCCTGACGTCTTCCCTGATCAGCCCCGCAGACCAGGCCCACGCCACGCCGTGCAGAACCACGTGTCGCCTCAGAGCGCACGCCGCTCTGCTCCTGTGGGCAAAACTACGTAATGATCCAGTGACGCAGAGTCCAGTGCTCCTCTGCAACTTCTACGGAGTCATCGTGTCTAAAAATATTTTGCAGGTACAGAGAAACTCCAAGATCAAGCTCCTGAGGACTCCATCATTGCTTGGTGTCAACGTCCTTGTAACCATGGCGATGGGTTGTTAAGTTCCTGCCTCCTACACACAGTCCCTGAAGCTCTCATGTAACATTCCCTCTTGATCTGAGATCAGTCCTCTGCATCTTTGTTCAGTCAGGAACAGTCCCGACTCTTTGATAGCTGTGAGCTTTCATGTTTTTTTTACTGTATCTTTCACGTCTACGGTGTCTCTGCGGCCTGTCGTCTCTTCCACGTCCCAGAAGTGTCAGCGAACAGAGACTAAGTGCTCTTGATGCCCTGGAAGCCGCAGAAGTTCCAGCGTTTCTCCAAACTGGCTCCGACACCAGTCAGCTCCTGTCTGAAGGTGCAGGGCAGCCGAGAGAGCAGAGCCTCCACCTCGCCGGGGTTGATCTGCAGAGACGGAGGAACGACGAGTCAACGTGTGCACAGCGACAGAACCACACTTAAAAGTCTTCTACACAATGGTTATGAACAGCAAGCCAACATTTTAAAGTCAAACTCGTACAGTAAAATGCTGCTGCTGTTTTTTTTTTTCATTAAAAGTTAAAATTTAGATCATGGTCATGGTCATAGTCATGTTCCCATCCAGATGTTTTTTTTTTTATATTGTGTATGAAAACACAACTGAAGTCAATGTCAATTTTATTTATATAGCACATAAAAACAACCAAAGCTGACCAAAGTGCTTTACAGTTAAAACAGATAAAAATAAAAATAAAAGAGTAAAATGCATCTAGTGCCACTAAAACATAATAAAGTTAACAACAACAATAAAATCTATCAAAAAAGGCGTTCAATACAAGATCAACTGGACTTTATTTGTAACAGAAGACGTTTCGCTCATCATCCGATAAGCTTTCTCAATTCTTTGAAGACTGTGAGAGGGAGAGAGAAGT
>JBBPBX010002638.1:49859-59959 GCA_038048925.1 Garcialebias charrua
ATATACTAAAATAAACTACTACTCTACTTGTACTACTATTCCTACTTTGCGGTTTTTCACTTATCGCAGGGCTTCAGAGTAAGAATCCCCCGTGATAAACAAGGGACTACTGTACTACAACCATTTGATGCATCTTCATCATCTTTAAATGCACTCAAAGAAAACAGGTCCATTATTTACAACAAGTCTCGTTTGGATACCTGAAGAACCTGAGAGCACAGCTGTGATTTCTTTATTGATCGAAAGCAATTTCCATCTCTGTGGAGCAAAGCGTTGTGTTTGAAGATCAGTTCTTTGCTCCTATTATCAGACCCAGAGAAGGTCAGTCGTGCTTTCATCTCCTCCAGGTTTGATTATTGCAGGGTTTTGTTTTGTTGTCTTCAATCTGAAGGACAGCTGGTGAAGAGCTGATGGGAGACAAGTCGACTGTATCAGCACAGCCTGTTCTCTCCCGTCGCTCAGTGGCTGCTTGGGAGCTGATTTGAAGATGTTGCTGTTAAAACTTTGTGGGACCAGACTCCTGGTTGTATCTGTCATGTGATGTTTGTATGAACAAGCTGTAACACCAAGACTACTGCTACAGAATGTGAGTAACACTGATCACAATGCAATATATATATATTTTTACTGGCGGAATGCTGTAAATGCGCTTTAACAAAAACCTATTCATACGGTAAGCAATGAATCAGATCATTTTGTTGTGCTGTCAAGAAGCAGATTAAATTAAAATATTATATAAGATTAATGTTCATTTTTTCATGCACTCTTTCAAAAGCGCAATAACCTAAACTTTTATTTTCCCTAATCTTGTTAAGACTCCTATTAGGGGTGGGACTCTTTAGGCACTTCACAGTCCAGTTAGGATTCTGATGGCTGAGATGAGACTATCAAAGAATTATTGAGGCATTTCAATTATTTTGAAACTTAAATGAGTTCAAAACATCCTTATTCATACTCAGCAATCCAGGTAGAAAAATCCAACAAAGTTAAGTTAGGTCCTCTGGACGGTTCGTTTTTGTTGAAACATTTTTCTTTCATCTAAAGGACTTCATCAGTCCGAGGAGCCACGACAAACTCAGTCTTATAAACAGCACCTTCACATAGTGGGTCAACCAGTTTGACGGTGCTCAGATGGTTTCTGGAGTCAGCCCTCTCCCTGCCGTAGGTTTTCATGAAGAGTGTACATTAACACTAATAATGTAAAAACCCTATTAATCACAGACCAACAATTAGCACAGAGGCCAACTTTACTTTGAAAATGCCATAGAAAGCCAACACAATGAGCATTGTGCTTATGACAGGAAGTTTATATACAAATCAAAACTTTCAAAGTCATTCTTAAAGAGTCATGCTACGACAACTTCAACTATTATTTACAGACTGAAAATCTTCAGGGTTCAGCAGAAAAAAGGGGGCAAAAAAAGATGACAACTACGGTGGCCTTGAGGTGTAAATGAACAACATTTGAAAAAACAGAATTACATTTCAAAAAATGCAACAAAAACACAACAGAAAAAAATGAATTTCATTTGTAAAAAAAAAAAAAAAGGAATTACATTAGAAAAAACAGAATTACATTGAACAATGTACAGCACACACACAATGGAGGTACAGTTAGCAGGCTAGCCTTTAGCATGTAGAATTGGACAGTTTTGATTTGTTCAAGCTTAAAGAAGAAGATATAATGTTGAAAAAACTCAGCAGGATCTTCAAGGTAATTGTTTTTTCAAATGTAATTCCGTCCATTTCCGCTTTGGCCACGTCCGCTTTGGCTTAATGTAATTCTGTTTTTTTCAAATGTTATTCATTTACGATTCTATACGTTTACCTTATAATGTTTTGCTAGTTTTTTGATACTTTGTTAAAAAAAAAAAAAAAAAAATTTTTTTTTCTCTCTTTTGTTTTCTATTGTTTATTGTTTGTTTGTTTGTTTATTGTTTAAGGAAATTCTACCATTGCTGTTCATTGTTCTTTAGTTTTAGCAGGTCGCTTTCGTAAATGAGCCCATGAGGTTCAAAAGATTTACCTGACTAAATAAAGGTTGAATGAATGAATGAATTTACACCTCAGGGCCACTGTAGAAAACAGCTTTACTGCAGCAGGCTTCTACTACAGGAAGCTACGGTAAAGCCCCCCCAGTATACTCGCCCATACGTCAGTCCATGGAGGTCCGCGCGTTAGAGTTTAAGATTAGAGTTGAAGCAGTGCAAATCTCAATTTTTACGACCATGTACGCGCACGCGGTGTCGCACAATAAACTGCCCGGCGACGGACTGTTTTGTATAGGACAACAATGTATTAAATTCCCCTTTTGCATCCCTGATCTGGTCTTTTCTTTTGTTTTTTGCCAAAAGGCAAGTGATCTATTCCTCCTCCGTTGATGCCAGGCCTGAAATGATGAGAAACAAAGGAATTTGTCAGGAGTGAATTAAAATCAGGTCCAGCGTGGCTGCAGGAGGGTCTGGAGATTTCCTGGTGGACTGGTCTGATGTGTGGACTGCAGGACCAGCGTTCTCCGTTTTTAATTTTGTTTTTTTTAGAACTTTTTATTAACAACATATAAACACAGAACACCACTGCAGCTGGAGCCGCCAGTGATCTCTTTTTTAACCTGTCAATCAATCCAGTAGGCGTGTCAGCAAATGACCAATCAGTGACCTCAATTTGTCCCGAAGGTAAACACCCCTTGTCTGTGGAGCTGCTCTGCAGCCGCTCAGGGTGGACGCTCGAGCATGAAGACTCAACCCTCTGCGGACAGTGCACATAGTTTCCGCGCTGCTGACAGGACGCAGGTGTATACTGGGGGCTTATCTCCGCTGGGACAAACAACAACTAGCAGCAACCACTTCAACTATCTTAAAGCGGCAGCACAAATGAAGAAAAAAAAATATTTGACATTAGAAAACCAATGCAGGATCTTACAATCTTACATCTCATCATCTATCACCTTACTGACCTCATCTCATAGCCCTGATCTTAATTATGACCCCGTCTACCAGTAATGTCATTTCCTTTCGGTTTATTTGGTTTTCTTTCACGTGAACAAATAATATTTAAGAGAATATTGAAGACGGACATATAAAATGCTTATCACCTGCCCGTGTCATCCAGTGATTTGCTCCAACGATCACGTTTTATTCTTTTTGACACCACACCACCGTGGAAACTGACAAACCCTTCACTCACTGGACTGGGCTGAGGATTACTTGGTCAGCTGAGATCCCAGGTGACTGTCAGAATTTACTGTAGGAGACAGTCTGCAGAGAGCTGGGCTAATAAGAACGTTCGAGCCCAGTTCTGATGAATTGACATGTTATTGTCCGTCACGCACGCAGGTTTGTCGTTTTTACAATGAAGCGGTGCGCGTGGAACCACCAGATAAGACTTGCTTGTTGGGGAGTCTAGGTAGGTATTGACAAAACTCTGTGGGCTGCTTGGTGTGTGTGTGTGCCAGAGAGCCAGCGTGGGAACAACAGATGCACAAGGGAAAACAATAATCAGATGCATACAGACAGAAAAGTGTGGGCTAACACTTGAACATAAACAATTTAAATAAAGTAAAAAAAAAAAGAGCCACGAGAGAGGATCGTCACGCTCTGCATGCATGAGAATGTGAGAATGACTCATGGTGATGACAAAAATATTCAATAAACAGAATCTTTTTACAACTGTGTGAAAAAAAATAAATCAGGATAAAATTGGAATTTTTGTCACAGATGACATCAACTGATGAGCAAAGTTAAATCTGAGAGTTTCATCCCAGCTGCTAAGTGAGATCGTCTTTGTCTTTTATATTTTATTTATCTGGCAAACAGTCACAATAGGACTAAACAAATCTAATCAGAAAGATTGGAATAAAATAGTTGTACTTCATGAAAAGAAGTGTCGGAGCAATGATGTGGTGATTGGTTACAACATGTTTGTTTATCTTTATATTTTAATGGTTTTACAGCAAATTAAACGTCTAGTTTTGTTCAACTTTAAGGACTTGCAAAAGAAGAAAAATCACAACTTTTCTCAAGCTGAGTGTTTCTAACTCAAGTGAGCTGACAAACCCTTTGAGCGCAGAAAGTGTCTGCTTCGGGACCATAAAATGACTTTTTCCTCAGGTAAAGACACCTGCTTGGGGCTGATCCTCCACAATGTTCCTCTGTGTAACTATGGCCCATTTAAATCAACAAATATAATAATAATAATAATGTCCTTTTCTGTCATCTGTGTATGTTTCCCATACACAGACGATATTAGTCTCTACATTTAACCCAACCACCACCAGGTGGTGTAGTGAGCAGCCATAAAGCGCCCGGGGAGCTGGAGAATTAGGTGTGCACTCATAGACAACCCAAGGTGTATAGTGGCCGGGGCGCGAACCCGCGTCCTTCGGGTCCCAAGTCGGAAGCCCTGCCACTACACCATCTTGGCTCCTATATACTGGAGAAACTCATTTGAGCTAAAATTACAAAGTGCTGTCAGAAACAAGAAGAAGAAAAGTGAGGAACGATTATTTTATGGTTCTGACTGCACAGATTATACACCGGTTCTCTAAACACGTGACAAACTGTAGGGTGAATGTGGTGTTCTTTTAAAGGTAACCTAATATTCAAAATTCACTTTTTAATGTTTTTTTTTTACTCAACTTTGGGTATGTACTTCTTAAAAAAAACAGTCCTAGGACCAAAAAAATGCACCCAGTGGTATATTTACTCTAAGTATATTTATTTTTCAGGGATATTAATGTCTAGATTTCAAATCCTGGCGCTTGTGATGTCACAAGCCGTAGGACAACCCACCCCAACCTGAGTCCAGCCCCTCACCTGGCAACCCCTGGTGAGGCTCCACCCACTTCAGTATAAAAGACGTCACGGTTGTTTTTCCTGAGTTCATCTCGTTGGCTGCATTACACAACATGTGTCGATGCACACTCTTCCAGTCTCAGAGAACAGAGATGCGTGGCTTAATTTGATTTTTAATGGCAATGTCCCTGCGACATTACCGAAGAAAGTTGTAGTTCTGCAAAAACTTCTGCTTAAGGAAGGTGCTGTTCCATCTATTCGTCAAAGTTCGGCAGATGACGCTAGTGTAAGTACAGACTGATGTCTTTTAAATTATTTATTAGCATTCGGTATGAAGACGTTTTCTTATGTACCTCGATTGTTTAGCTACAGCCTGTGCTAACTGAAAATTTGTCTTCACGGCTTGAACACGATTTAGCGCAGGCTTATTGTTTACGATTAGCTTGTGTTAACTGAGAATTAATGTTCAACCTGTTCAATATTGGTTTCGGCATTGCAAGAAGCAAGAAGTGCCGTTTGGCATGAACATGATTTGTTGTTTATGAAATGCTAACGCGGAGCTACAGCTAATGCTAAGCCTGTGTACCACCTGTGTGTGTGTGGTGTGTGTGTGGTGTGTGTGTGTTTTCATCTTAATCTGAACGATTGTCTTTATGCTAACGTAAACCCTTTGGAGGGCGGAGTTAATGTAAACAGATTTTTGAAGGGCGTGGCCTTCATAGCTCATTATCATAAACAGCTCGTTCTGAACGGAAGTCAGAGCAGGCAGAACTAGAAAGGGGACATTTTATTATCTAATAATTATTTTGTGTATTAAATTGAATGAACATGGTCTGGATAGCCCACAGACATAACATAAAAATTTATAGGACCTATAATTGGTCACCAGAGATAGAAGGGCAGACCTTGTTTTATGTTATCAAATGGTATTCTGACTGATCTTCAGTGATCAGTTGAGTCAGTGCGTCTTTTGTTAATCTCTTTGGACAAGACGCTCTATTGTAAGAATACAACATGACTCAGATCAAAATTCTTCCTGAAATTTCCATAAATTTTACAAATTACCTTAAAGATGCTGAGAAGTTGCATACCTTAGATGCTGCTTTGTTTTGACACTAAAATGTTAAATTATTAAAATATGGTTTCATTTATTTTTTCATTTACCCGTTATTTATCCAGGTAGTCTCATTGAGCCACGATAACTCATTATCAAGAGAGACCTGTTTAGGGAACAGATGGTTGGGGTTAAAGACCTTGCTCAGAGGCCCAGAGTGGGGTAAATGAGGGTGGAGGCAGGTGTGGGTGTTTCACCTTTTCCACCCACATTTTTTGATGTTGTCTGTACCGGGGCTTGAACCGGCGATCTTCCAATCACAGGCCCACCGTCTCTAACCTCTGCGCCACCACTCCCCAGCTCTTTAGGATGTTTTATTGAGACAAACTGATGGGAATGTAAAGGTCATGGATGTTTCTCACTTACTAATGTCAAATGTTATATAAACAATGTGTGTGTGGTAGAGTTGTCTTGGTGAAGTGGAGCCTGCACACCTGTTAAACTTCAAGGCCCTAAGCTGTGAAGCAGAGTTGCCTTGACCTTGCCTTTGTCTAAGGCAAGGTCTGTCTATCTTCATTGCTACTGCCTTCATGTGATTCTCGGGTGTTTAGTTGCTCAATGATAACACTTTTTTTATTTTTTAAATTTAAAAAATGAAAGTAAATTGGATTGTCTTTTTGACATTTTGATGGCCGTTATTGTGACAAATTGGTGCTGTTGTTTCAATACGTAATATAGATATGTAACGCGATTACCCATTAAACATTTATCTCGTATTGTTAATAAATATTCACATTTTTATTAATGACCCACTTAAACTGTAAGACTGATTTACAATTTAGTTGTGCTGTTTAATTATATTTTTAAGTTTTTAATTAAATTTGCCCATGACTGAACTTTTAGGGGCAGCTCTGATGAGATATTAAGAAGTTGTAAGTGAGAGTTATGTTTAAAATTAGTGTTTATGTAACCATTTTCAGAGAGAGTCAGAGTCAGAGAGTCTTTATTGTCATTTGCACCGCATGTGGTACATGAGATGAAAACGAGATTATGTACACGAGGTCCCAGTTACATCCAACAACAAATGAAAGAGAAAAACAGTAATAACATCGAGAACTAACTAAGAAAAACATCAACTAGTAATACACTAAGCCTAATATAGTGGGAATAAACAGCAGCACGAACATGAGTTTGTATGAGCAGATGGTCACAGATGAACACAGATGAACACAGCAACAAGAAAACATATCAGCATCAGCATGATGTGATATTTTGCAGTGTTTATTTTAATTTTATTTTTATTTATTCATGAGTCTAACAGCCTCAGGGTAGAAGCTGTTCCTCAGTCTAGTGGTTCTACACTTGATGCTCCTCAACCTCCGTCCTGAGGGGAGTGGGGCAAAGAGTGAGTGTGCTGGATGAGTGAGGTCTTTCATGATACAGGTGGCTCTTTTCCTGCATCTGGAGGTGTAAATGTCTGTGATGGTGGGGAGACTGACTCCAACAGACTTCTGTGCAGCCTTCACCACTCTCTGCAGAGCTTTCCTCTCTTCAACTGTGCAGCCTCCATGCCACACGTTGATGCTGGAGCACAGGATGCTCTCCACTGCACACCTGTAGAAGGAGGTGAGAACTGGGCTGCTCAGACCAGCTCGTCTCAGCCGTCTGAGGAAGTAGAGTCTCTGATGACCTTTCTTGATCAGGCTGGTGGTGTTGTTGCTCCAGCTGAGGTTATCATTCATGTGTACACCCAAGTATTTGTAGCTGGAGACCACTTCCACTGCAGACCCACCTATTTTCAGTGGGGCATGGGTGTGTTTGTTCCTTCTGAAGTCCACAATCATCTCCTTTGTCTTCTTCACATTCATGTGAAGATTATTCTCTTTGCACCAGCTCTCCAGGTGTTCCACCTCCTGTCTGTAGCTGGACTCATCATTGTTTGTGATGCATCCCACCACCGCTGTATCATCTGCAAACTTAACAATATGACAGCCTGGAAGTGTGGCTGTACAATCATATGTGAGCAGAGTGAACAGAAGGGGGCTCAGCACACATCCCTGAGGAGAGCCAGTGCTGAGGGTTATGGTGGAGGAGGAGAAGTTGTGGATCTTCACGGACTGTGGTCTGTCTGTTAAGAAGTCTAGTACCCAGTTACAAATAGAGGGGCTTAGTCCAAGTGTAGATAGTTTGTCTATCAGAGTTTGGGGGATCATGGTGTTGAAGGCAGATGTGAAGTCCACAAAGAGCAGACGCACGTATGAGTCTTTCTGATCCAGGTGGGTGAGAGCAGTGTGGACCACGGAAGAAATGGCGTCCTCTGTTGATCGGTTCTCACGGTATGCGTATTGATGAGGGTCCTCATTGATGTTGACGGTTGCCTTGATGTGGGACATGACCAGTTTCTCAAAACATTTAGCGACTATCGGGGTGAGGGCCACCGGTCTATAGTCATTCAGACCAGTCACTGTGGAGCT
The DNA here is from genome assembly GCA_038048925.1 of Garcialebias charrua. Classification (NCBI taxonomy): domain Eukaryota; kingdom Metazoa; phylum Chordata; class Actinopteri; order Cyprinodontiformes; family Rivulidae; genus Garcialebias; species Garcialebias charrua. The sequence continues at coordinate 58,181 of JBBPBX010002638.1, forward strand.
CTTTGGGACTGGGATGATGGTCGCGGTCTTCAGGCAGGTGGGAACTGACTCCAGTGCAAGTGAGGTGGTGAAGATGTCAGCCAGCACCTCACAGAGCTGGTCCGCACATTCCTTCAGAACTTTCCCTGGGATGTTGTCTGGTCCGGTTGCTTTATGAGGATTAATCTTTCTGAGACTGCCTCTCACTTCTGCTGCGGACACCCTGAGATGCTCTTCATCTGGTGATGAGGTGAGTCTGGTGCTAGCTGGTCTGTTTGGATCATCAAAACGTGCATAAAACTTATTGAGGGCATCAGGCAGAGATGGGTCCCTGGGGCATTGTTTGTTTTTGCCTTTGTAATCTGTTATGCATTTAATACCCTTCCACATGCTCCGTGGGTCTTGTGAGGTGAACTGTCCCTCGATCCTCTGTGCATACGTGGCCTTGGCCTTCTTAATGCCATCCTTCAGTTCATTCCTGCTCTTTCTCAGTTCCACTTTATCTCCTGACTTGAATGCAGTGTCTCTGGCTGCTAGCAAGGCGTGAACTTCTTTATTTAACCAGGGTTTCCGGTTCGGGTAGGATTTCACATATTTTTTTATGGATACATTTTCAGAGCATGTACTGATGTAACCCAGGACTGAGGAAGCGTACAGTTCCATGTCCACTGAACTACCATCAGTGGCTGCTTCTCTGAAAACAGACCAGTTTGTCCTCTCAAAACAGTCTCTCAACAAGGGGGAACTATCTTGAGGCCAGATTGTTATTTCTCTTTGTTCCGGCTTTGAGCGCCTGAGTGGAGGGAGTTCTCTTGGGGCCAGAATCAGAGAGTCGTGGTCGGAAGCTCCGAGCGCTGGGCGTGTCTTCGCCGTGTATGCCCCCTTTACATTTGTGTAGACTTGGTCGAGTATTTTATCTCCTCTCGTAGCTGCGAAGACGTTCTTATTGAAGGCTGGGAGGGACACTTGGAGATCTACGTGATTGACGTCCCCGCAAACAATGAAAAGCCCCTCAGGATATTTACACTGCAGCGAGGTGAGTAAGTCATGAATTTCTCTCTGGGCGTCATTAGCATTAGCATCAGGGGCTATGTAAATAACGCTGATTACGATCACTGAATAGTCACGTGGCATATAATGCGGCCTACATCTTATTGTGATCAACTCCACGGCAGCTGAACAAGCTCTTTTTATCACAGCACAGTTCGTGCACCAATCTTTGTGTACGTAAATACAAACACCACCACCTCGCGTTTTCCCCGTAGTCTCGATGCACCGGTCTGTTCTGAAGAAGAGCCGGTCGTCCAGCTCGTAAACAGAGTCAGGAGTGTCCTCAGAAATCCATGTTTCCGTAAGACAAAGCACGGAGCATCTTCTCATCTCCTCCGACGTGGTTACCCTCAAACGAAGTAGATCCATCTTGTTATCGAGCGAGCGAACGTTAGACAAAAAAAGAGCCGGCATCGGGGGTTTACCGGTTTTAGCGTCTTTCCGCATTCTCGTCATAATTCCTGCACGGCAACCCCGCTTCTTTCCTCGTGAGCAACGCTTTCTTTTCTTTCCCCTGGAGTGCATCTGCTTCCAGAAGGACGTTTTTAGCAGGTCCAATCTTCCGAGCTCTGATTTGAGTTCGTTGCTGATTTCAGCTGTGCCCTGTGGTAAATCCGCTCCAATTCTTAACAGATCAGTTCGGCTGTAATTCACCCGCAAAACACGCGCAGAGTCAGGTACAAAAACACTATTAAAATTACTAAAAACTAGAGATGATCCGGGAACTCGTGAAGCTGCGGCTGCACTGAG
>JBBPBX010002638.1:72451-88915 GCA_038048925.1 Garcialebias charrua
ATCACTCTTACAGTATGTCAGAACACAACCTGTCCCTGCAATCTGTTACAAGAGCCATCAGCCAAGCCAATTAGATTGGAATGCCAGCCTTTGCTCCTTCTCTTTCCTTTTTAAATACACTTTACAACAACACTCACCAACAGTACATTTGGGGACGGGGGTGTGTGTGTCGGGGTCTTGATTTGTTAATTTCAATTTTATTTATTATGTATTTATTTATATATTATTTATTTATTTTTCTCTTGCCCCCCTGGTTGCCTTGCGGACATTCTGGGGGTGGGCCGTCAGGGGTTGTGCTGGGGAGTGGGGGGGTTCGGGGCCTGCGGGTTCGCCGTGGGCGGGGCTGGCAGTGGGCTCCCTCTGGGGCTGCTTGGGCTCGGGTGTCCTGTCCTGTCCTGTCGGCAGGGCGCGGGGTGTGCCAGATCTTGGACGTCTGCTGCTCTCCACCCCAGAATGAATGGGTCTACCTCCTGGGTTTGGATGTGGGCTGCCCCATGTAGGTAGCAGGTACATGTCTTGGACCTAGGGGGTATAGAGTGTGCATCGGGATTATGAATGGAGCGTGTCGTTATTGTTTGTCTTTCTGTGACTGAGGGTGAGGATGAGGGTGGGTCTGAATGAGTGTGTCTGTGTATGAATGGTTTAAGTGTCAGGCTGGGACTTGGACTGCCCCCTCTCTGATACTTCTGAGGCTACCCAGTGTCGCGCTCCTGCCACGTGGCCCCCTGGTGGGTGTTCCTCTGCCTACGGGCGTGCTTGGGGCCCTCACTATCTGGGGCTGGGCGCTTGGGCGTTTGTCAGCTCGGCCTGGTGGCTGCCTGGTGGGGCTCGGGTCCTCTGGTCCTGTCAGGTCTGGACCTGAGGGATGGGCGTCCCCGGTGCCCGAGCCTCGGTGACCGGCCCTGGGGCTACGTCGGTGCAGCGGGCTCCGGCGGGGGCCTGTGTATTGTCGCTGTTGACCCCGGGGGGTCATTGTGTGTGGTCCCTGGTGGGGTTCGTCCGGTTCTTCCACTTGGTCGGATCTGGGGAGTGGACGAGTGGCTCGTCCTGTTCGGGTGGTCCTGGGGACTCTGGGCTCGGGGTCCTTCCTGGGGTCTTGGGCTTTGATCGCCCCTTCGTCTGTCTCGGGCTTTGGGGGGACGGGTCTCTGATGCTTCACAGTTGCTACTAAATGTTCTATTGGAGGAACCTCATTCACTTATGCATGCTCACAACCACACACAAATGGATGCAGGGATGTATAGTAGATGTATGTAGATGGGTATATAAATGAATATAAATATATATGTATGTATATTGTATATATATTTGTAGGTATGGGTATGTGTATTTATAGAAATATTTGCAAGGTCATGAATATTATCAGTCTTTATGCTTGTATGTTTCGTTGTTGTGTTCTGTCATGTGCTTTGCAGGATTGTGGACGGAGGTTTGGTGTGTTTGCCTTGTGCTCTTTCTGTGGACAATTGTTGTTTTGTTGTTTTGTTTTGTTTTGTTGTCTCACTTTCTCTTTTCTTTCTTTCTCTCTATTAAAAAAAAAAAAAAAAAAAAATACATATTGGAGTGAGAGGATGGCTATAAGGTGTGAAGGGAGGCCATCTATAAATGGAAAAAAAAAAAAAAAAAAAAAAGAAGATTGGAATGTTTGCCATTCATTCGCAAACAATAGACACAAGTCCCCCAGCATATCCCCCCCAAATGCATCCTCCTACTACAAAAGCCATCGCTTTTACTTGCAGAAGGAAAAAGTCTCCAGGCATGCTTACTCAAGGATTACAAATTCCTAAAAAAAAGAGCCATTTGGCTAGGCTCTGGTAAAGATTGTACTGATTTAAATATCCTGGGATTTCCAGTGTTAAGCAAAAATGAAAACTATTCTAAAAAACTGATAAAAATATTGTCTTTTGAAAGTTATAATCATAGTGTCAGCAAATTAGCAGCACTATATTCTTCAATACGGTTTTAACATGTCAAAAACTTTGTATACTAATTACTGTAGTAATTTACATAAACTTTTTAGAAATGTTTGCCTATAATTTATTATCAAAATATATTCCTATTTCCATTTCTCCACCTATCATGGTCTGTATAGCAATGTACATTTAAGTGATGATGTTACAAAACTAAATTAACTGAATTCTTTGAATTGATCAATATGTATTTACAGTATGTTTTTATCATTAGAATATCCAATTACTAATTTATTCCAAATACAAATCTGACAGGTAGTTGCTTTAATTTCTTTGAGTATAATGAAAAATCAGTTTTTGTCTATGTATTAAATATCTAAAAGAAAATGTTTAAAACAATACCAAAACCATAAATGAATGACAAAGAATGACAATGAAGACACCTTGACATTGACCTTGATAAATTTTTATACAACACTCCAAAAAGCAAATTAAATTACATTCAAACAAAAATATTTTTGTCTAGTGGAATATTTCATATGGTCTAAATTAAAGGGATGTCATCGGGTAGTTTTTTATCTTGCTCATTCATTTAAACCATTTTCTCACAAAATTATGCCCTAATTACTAATCTAACCTCATTATATTCATTCATTAATTCATTCAACCTTTATTTATACAGGCTAGCCTCGTTGAGCCACGGGGACTCATTTACAAGAGGGACCTGTTTCACTCACACCCAGGGTCAATTTTTAGAGTTACCAATCAACCTAACATGCATGTTTTTGGACTGTGGGAGGAAACCGGAGCACCCGGAGAAAACCCACGCATGCACGGAGAGAACATGCAAACTCCACCCAGAAAGGCCCCCGGACTGGGATTTGAATCTTGGACCTTCTCGCTAAGAGGCAGCCGCTCTACCAGTTGCGCCACCGTGTTGCCCACGGTGGCGCAACTGGACTACAACACCAGTAAAAGAAACTAACAAGAAATACAAATACAAAGTACGACTGTGGTGATACACAGTACATTATCACTGATGTCCCATCACAGTTTGGTAAATTTAAGCTGTCACATTTATTTTGTTAAAAATATTTCAGAACAGAGTTGGACAATTGAATGAATACTGTATATTGACCATTGGCATTTGGTTTTCATTATATTATAGATTTTTAAGGATAATTATTTCCTTTATTTAGCTAGTAAATAATTTATTCACGAGGGCTTTGATCTATAAATAATTGCACAAGTCCATATCTAACACTGATTGTGTACAAACCATCTGATTTATTCCTAGCATCAATGCCTCTGACTTTCTCTCCTGCCCACAGCCAGTCTGTCTAACAGCAGCTGACCCTCTTCAGGGCACCACTGCCAATTTATTTCATGCATCTATTATAGTTTACCCGCTTCTTCAACTTTGGGTCATGGGGTTTCTAGTGCACATGTCCAACAATCATTATGTGAGAGGCAGGGTACCCAATAGGGCCACATAGTAACAAACACTCACTCACTCACTCACTCACTAATACTTAGGAACAATTTAGAGTAACTAATTAGCATATCATACTGTACATGTTTTTGGTCTGTGGGAGGAAACTGGAGTACCCAGATAAAACCCATACATGCATGGAGAGAGCATGCAAACTCTACCCAGAAAGGCCTCTGGACCAGGATTTGAACTAGGGTAATCTGCTCACTGAGATGTAGCAGTTCTACCAGTTATGCCACTATGCTGTCACCAATGTCAATTTATTTTTAGAAAACATCCAAATAATGTATTTGTTGAAATAATTAACAACTGTGATTAAAAAAAATACTTGTTTGGAAAGACAAAATCAAGGAAACTGATGAATGTTGGTTACCGAGATCCCACTCTGGAGCCTGACCTAGGAGAGGGAGTCATCTGATGACCGTTATCAGCCCTATAGGGCTCAGTTAGGCTCCAACCAAATTAGCAACATGGGTTTCAGGATTTTGTCAAATCATCTGCTTCTAGAACATGTAACATTTTGGTGCACTTCAGTCCTAACTGATCATCCATCTATCCATCCATTGTCTTCCGCTTATCCGGGGTCGGGTCGCGGGGGTAGCAGCCTAAGTAAGGAGGCCTAGACTTCCCTCTTCCCAGCCACGTGGAGCAGCTCCTCCGGGGGAATCCCAAGGCGTTCCCAGGCCAGCCGAGAAACATTGTCCCTCCAGCGTGTCCTGGGTCTTCCTCTGGGTCTCCTCCCGATGGGACATGCCCGGAACACCTCACCAGGGAGGCGTCCAGGAGGCATCCTAACCAGATGCCCGAGCCATCTCAACTGGCTCCTCTCGATGTAGAGAAGCAACGGCTCTACTCCACGTCCCTCCCAGATGACCAAGCTTCTTACCTTATCTCTAAGGGAGAGTCCAGACACCCTGCGGAGGAAACTCATTTCAGCCGCTTGTATCCAAGATCTCGTTCTTTCGGTCACAACCCAAAGCTCATGACCATAGATGAGGGTGGGAACGTAGATTGATCGGTAAATTGAGAGCTTTGCCTTTTGACTCAGCTCTCTCTTCACCACGACAGACCGGTACAGTGCCCGCTTCACTGCGGATGTTGCACCTATCCGCCTATCGATCTCACGCTCCAGTTTTCTCTCATTCGTGAACAAGACCCCAAGATACTTCAACTCCTCCACTTGGGGCAGGACCTCCTCCCCGACCCGGAGAAGGCACGCTACCCTCTTCTGGCTCAAGACCATGGCCTCGGACTTGGAGGAACTGATCCTCATGCCGGCCGCATCACACTCAGCTGCAAACCGCTCCAGCAAAAGATGTAGATCACGACCTGATAAAGCCAATAGGACCACATCATCTGCAAAAAACAGAGAAGTGATTCTAAGGCCACCAAAACGGATCCCATCAGCACCTTGGCTACGCCTAGAAATTATGTCCACAAAAGTTATGAACAGAATCGGTGACAAAGGGCAACCTTGGCGGAGTCCAACTCTCACTGGAAACGAGCCTGACTTACTGCCGGCAATGCGGACCAAGCTCTGACACCGGTCGTACAGGGACCTAACAGCCCGTATCAAAGGGTCTGGTACCCCATACTCCCGGAGTATGGTCCGTGTACATTCAGGTAGTTCGTTTTTTCATTTGAAACAAAAAATTAAATAACAAAAAAACCACTTGTTTTTTCGTTTTTCGTTTATTGAACCAAAACAAAAAAATGGATTACAAACCGTTATCCGATTTCCGATTTTGTGCACAAAACGAAAATGGAAAAAACTGATAACGACGGGTCAGTTTCGATTTTGTAATTTCTTTTATTGACAGCGGATATAACCCGGAAGTTCTCTCTGCCCCGCAAATGTGACGTGTCGAAGCATTTGTGTGCACATTTAAGAGTGTAGAATTCATTTGAGCATATTTACACAGAACAAACTTTGTATTGTTTAAAAAAACTCTTAACAACAGAGAAAAATCTGGGAGATCGATACCGCGACCCAGTTACATCAGTGTAATTATGATGAAGATATTATTGTGCTTTTATTGTGAAAAAACAATGGAGGAGGGGGGGCACGTTTGCTGGGCACTCAAAGTAAAATGGATGTTTGCTGTTACACAGAAACGTTGTTGTCCTGTCAAGTTTTGTTGTATAACGTGAAGTATTACAGTCAGTACTCAGAATTTGGATGAAATTCTGACTTGGATTCAACTGAGCAACTTTTCACCTCCGCATCATCATCATGGCAGCTATTCACAACAACAGTGAGTGAAAACTTTACTTTACATTCAGCAACATTCTGTTTGTTTGTTTGTTTGTTTCGTATTTAGTCAGTCATACATGTGGTAGGCTACTTTTAAAAGTTTGTAAGGTGACACATTAAAATGCTTATTGTAGGTTTTAAATACTGTATACAGTAGCAGTGTTTGTAGCGACGAAGAACGTAGAAACACCTCGTGGTTATGTTTAATATTTTAGGTTTAGTTGAACAGTTAACATATTCATATAAGAGGTTTTGCATAAAAATATGACCTTACAAACCTTTCTGTGCCTCACGTTTATGTTTTAAGGCCTCAGTGGCTGGATTTTTTAAAGCTCCTTCAGAAATGCAGTTATTTTCTTTAATGTCTATAAAACAACATTAAACAATGTTCAACTATTCTTTTCTGACTTCAGAGACCATTGTGTGTAGAACTATGTACTGATTATTGAGAGACTGCTGTCTGTGAATACTTTTTTTTTTAATTTAATGTATTGATCCAGTATGGAGCTGAACCTCTCCCAGGTCCTTTGTGTTGGTGTGCTGGAGACCATCACCTGAGGCTCTTCCTGTTGAACCACAACTAGTACAACCCAGACTTTCACATCACAACAGGTAAGATTGCATCAACAAAAAGAATAGTACTCAACAATATTCTTTGATGTAAATCTGTTGATTTTCTGTGGTTCTGATGAGGGAAGTGACAAAGTGGATGCAGCATTCAGCCCATAATGGACCCAGGAGACAGATGTCCTCTGCTTCCAGACCTACAAAACCTGGACATCCAGGAGGGTGGACGAGGAGGTGGTGGAGTCTGAAGAAATGTACGAGCAGCAGGATGAGGATAAACTAGTTCTTAATGACATAGCTGCTCAGTAAAATTGAATTTCTAGTAAAATTCTGATTTTACAGATTTACAGCTGTAAAGTGTCATTTTTACAGAGCTGATGAAGTCAAACACCACTTGCAGATATTTTTTAAACTCAACGTTTTTGATCATTTGTTCATATTAATGTTTACCCAGAGGTTTTCATATATTTGATAATATGGGATGGTTTTACTTTAATAAAATGTTTTTTTTAACATTCACAAATTTTGTTTTTACTAAAGTACGAGCTGTGAGTTGTAGATGAACGAATGAAATTAAAACAGATACACCAATATCCGCACAAAGAATAACTCAACACTAACAGATAATATAGTGTACTACTGTAGCTTCATCTATCTATCCATTTTCGTCCGCTTATCCAAGGTCGGGTCGCGGGGATAGCAGCCTAAGTAGGGAGGCCCAGACTTCCCTCTCCCCAGCCATATGGAGCAGCTCCTCTGGGGGAATCCCAAGGCGTTCCCAGGCCAGCCGAGAAACATAGTCCCTCCAGCGTGTCCTGGGTCTTCCTCTGGGCCTCCTCCCGGTGGGACATGCCCGGAACACCTCACCAGGGAGGCGTCCAGGAGGCATCCTAACCAGATGCCCGAGCCACCTCAACTGGCTCCTCTCGATGTGGAGAAGCAGCGGCTCTACTCCGAGTCCCTCCCGGATGACTGAGCTTCTCACCCTATCTCTAAGGGAGAGTCCAGCCACCCTGCGGAGAAAACTCATTTCAGCCGCTTGTATCCGAGATCTTGTTCTTTCGGTCATAACCCAAAGCTCATGACCATAGATGAGGGTGGGAACGTAGATCGATCGGTAAATTGAGAGCTTTGCCTTTTGACTCAGCTCTCTCTTCACCACGACAGACCGGTACAGCGCCCGCTTCACTGCGGACGCTGCACCTATCCGCCTATCGATCTCACGCTCCAGTTTTCCCTCATTCGTGAACAAGATCCCGAGATACTTAACACTAGGAATACCAAACATATGTACTTGTACATATTTTACATATAGCTCCCATGGGAGACTGTAAAATGACAGATTGAGGAATTTGCATTCCATTAGGTGTGTGTGACCCCCTGGGGCTGAAGTCTTTTGTGTGCTCAAAACATCCCCCCAGTAGCCAAAACAAAACATCTCCCCATATTCCAACAACAACATTCCTTCTGCAGGTTCAAAGTGCAGCTTTTTACAACACAGACCAAACTTTTGGAGATGTTGATGACTCTTTGCAAATGTCAACGCTAGAAACTTCAGTTTATTTTATAGATATACGTTTTATACTTTTTATACTACTATGCAAAAACTCAGGACAGTATTACACTTTTATTATTTCATTTTATGCTTATGTTCATTGGGTGTTTGGTGTTTTAGGGGTGTTTGGTGTTTCAGTGTTGGTGTAAATTTTCATACTTTTATACTATTATGAAAAAACTCAGGACAGTGTTACACTTTTTTACTATTTTACTATTTTATGCTTATGTTTATTAAATGTTTTAGTGTTTAGTGTTTAGATGGTTACTGTTGCACCGAGGGACTGAGAGAAACGCAATTTCGGTCCTGTGTATGTCCTGTACATACAGGTAGTCCCCGATTTACGAGCGAGATCCGTTACAACGAGGCGCTCGTAAACCGGAAATCTCGTAATTTGGAACGGCCGCCACGCTTCTCGTAAGTCCGGAATTTCGCTCGTAAATTGGAACGGTTTTGCTAGCGCGACTACGAACACTCGTTTTTCATCGAAAAACTGCTTATGAGTGCATAAAAATGATCGGAAACGTGTGTCCACATGTTTAGCTAACGAACTGTGGTGAAAAAACACAGGAAAACTCAGTATTTTTTGCGTTTTTTCCAATAATTCGCCAGCTCGTAAGTCCGGAACCTCGTAGATCAGAGCGCTCGTAAATGGGGACTACCTGTATTGTAGTTCTGACAATAAAGTTGACTTTGACTTTGACTTTGACTGCCTCTAAGCGAGCAGGTCCCCGGTTCAAATCCTGGTCCGGGGGCCTTTCTGGGTGGAGTTTGCATGTTCTCTCCGTGCATGCGTGGGTTTTCTCCGGGTGCTCCGGTTTCCTCCCACAGTCCAAAAACATGCATGTTAGGCTGATTGTTAACTCTAAATTGACCCTAGGTGCGAGTGAGACAGGTCCCTCTTGTAAATGAGTCCCCGTGGCTCAACGAGTCCAGCCTGTATAAATAAAGGTTGAATGAATGAATGAACAAACTGATATGGAGAGAACACAAATTCTGTAAGAATAAAAATACTAAATCTATTACAGTACTGTACAAAGTCAGAGACCCATTGAATGATAAAGCTCTGTATTTGTTGTATAACACAATCATTTTTCCACACTCAAAAGTATGAATGTTTACATGAAAACTGGAGTGAAAAATCTTTATTCAATTTTATTTCACTCAGCATGTAGCTTGCAGATAGGCAGATAGGCAGCCGTGGCATAGTGGTAATGGCACTCGTCCACCGATCGGAAGGTTGGAGGTTCGAATCCCGTTTCCCCACACCATGTGTCGTTGTGTCCCTGGGCAAGACACTTAACCCCGAGTTTCTCCCGGTAGGACTGGATGGCGCCTTGCATGGCAGTCTGCCGCTACCGGTGTATGAATGTGTGTATGAATGGTTGGATGGTTGGTATTGTAAAGCGCTTTGGGGCCCCTCATAGGGGGCTGGAAAATACAGGTAGTCCCCGAATTACGAGCGCTCTGATCTACGAGGTTCCAGACTTACGAGCTGGCGAATTTTTGGAAAAAACGCAAAAAATACTGAGTTTTCATGTGTTTTTTCACCACAGTTAGTTAGATAAACATATGGACACACGTTTCCGATCATTTTTATGCACTCATAAGCAGTTTTTTGATGAAAATAGAGTGTTTGTAGTCGCGCTAGCGAAACCGTTCCAATTTACGAGCGAAATTTCGGACTTACGAGAGACATGGCAACCGTTCCAAATTACGAGATTTCCGGTTTACGAGCGCCTCGTTGTAACGGATCTCGCTCGTAAATCGGGGACTACCTGTAGTATAAAAGTATGAAAATTTACACCAACACTGAAACACCAAACACCCCTAAAACACCAAACACCCAATGAACATAAGCATAAAATGAAATAATAAAAGTGTAATACTGTCCTGAGTTTTTGCATAGTAGTATAAAAAGTATAAAACGTATATCTATAAAATAAACTGAAGTTTCTAGCGTTGACATTTGCAAAGAGTCATCAACATCTCCAAAAGTTTGGTCTGTGTTGTAAAAAGCTGCACTTTGAACCTGCAGAAGGAATGTTGTTGTTGGAATATGGGGAGATGTTTTGTTTTGGCTACTGGGGGGATGTTTTGAGCACACAAAAGACTTCAGCCCCAGGGGGTCACACAAACCTAATTGAATGCAAATCCCTCAATCTGTCATTTTACAGTCTCTGGTAAGTGTAGTACTCATCTGAATATTCTGGTATTCCTAGTGTTAAACTCCTCCACTTGGGGCAGGACCTCCTCCCCGACCCGGAGAGGGCATGCTACCCTTTTCCGGCTCAAGACCATGGCCTCGGATTTGGAGGAACTGATCCTCATCCCGGCCGCATCACACTCGGCTGCAAACCGCTCCAGCGAAAGCTGTAAATCACGAACTGATGAAGCCAATAGGACCACATCATCTGCAAAAAACAGAGAAGCGATTCTAAGGCCACCAAAACGGATCCTCTCAACACCTTGGCTACGCCTAGAAATTCTGTCCATAAAAGTTATGAACAGAATCGGTGACAAAGGGCAACCTTGGCGGAGTCCAACTCTCACTGGAAACGAGCCTGACTTACTGCCGGCAATGCGGACCAAGCTCTGACACCGGTCGTACAGGGACCTAACAGCCCATATCAATGGGCCTGGTACCCCATACTCCCGGAGTACCCCCCACAGAACCCCCCGAGGGACGCGGTCGAATGCCTTTTCCAAGTCCACAAAGCACATGTAAACTGGTTGGGCAAACTCCCACGCACCCTCCAGGACCCTGCTGAGGGTGTAGAGCTGGTCCAGTGTTCCACGACCAGCACGAAAACCACACAGCTCCTCCTGAATCCGAGGTTCGACTATCCGACGGACCCTCCTCTCCAGAACCCCTGAATAGACCTTACCAGGGAGGCTTAAGAATGTGATCCCCCTATAGTTGGAACACACCCTACGGTCCCCCTTTTTGAATAGGGAAACCACCACCCCAGTCTGCCAATCCAAGGGAACTGCCCCCGATGTCCACGCAATATTGCAGAGTCGCGTAAGCCAACACAACCCCACAACATCCAGAGCCCTAAGGAACTCAGGGCGAATCTCATCCACCCCCGGAGCCCTGCCACCGCAGAGCTTTTTAACCACCTCGGCGACCTCAGCACCAGAGATCGGAGAACCCGACCCAAAGTCCCCAGGCTCCGCTTCCTCAGTGGAAGACGTGCCAGTAGGATTGAGGAGGTCTTCGAAGTACTCCGCCCACCGACTCACAACATCCCGAGTTGAGGTCAACAGCACGCCACCCCCACCATAAATGGTGTTGGTCGCGTACCGCTTTCCCCCCCTGAGACGCCGGATGGTGGACCAGAATCGCCTCGAAGCCATACGGAAGTCATTCTCCATGGCCTCTCCGAACTCCTCCCACGCCCGAGTTTTTGCCTCAGCAACCACCCGAGCCGCATGCCGCTTGGACTGCCGGTACCTATCAGCTGCTTCCGGGGTCCCACAAGCCAAAAAGGCCCAATAGGACTCCTTCTTCAGCCTGACAGCATCCCTCACCGCCGGTGTCCACCACCGGGTTCGAGGGTTGCCACCACGACAGGCACCAACAACCTTGCGGCCACAACTCCGATAAGCTGCCTCGACAATAGAGGCGCGGAACACGGCCCACTCGGACTCAATGTCCCCCGCCTCCCTCGGAACGTGTTCAAAGCTCTCCCAGAGGTGGAAGTTAAAGCTCAGTCTTACGGGAGACTCTGCCAGACGTTCCCAGCAGACCCTCACAATACGTTTGGGTCTGCCAGGTCTGACCGGCATCCTCCCCCACCATCGGAGCCAACTCACCACCAGGTAGTGGTCAGTAGACAGCTCCGCCCCTCTCTTCACCCGAGTGTCCAAGACATGCGGCCGCAGATCAGATGAGACGACAACAAAGTCGATCATCGAACTACGACCTAGGGTGTCCTGGTGCCAAGAGCACATATGTACACCCTTATGCCTGAACATGGTGTTCGTTATGGACAATCCATGACGAGCACAGAAGTCCAACAACAAAACACCACTCGGGTTCAGATCAGGGGGGCCGTTCCTCCCAACCACACCCCTCCAGGTCTCACTGTCATTGCCCACGTGAGCGTTGAAGTCCCCCAGCAGAACAAGGGAGTCCCTAGGAGGCGCCCTCTCCAATACCCCCTCCAAGGACTCCAAAAAGGGTTGGTAATATGCGCTACCGTTTGGCGCATAGGCACAAACAACAGTCAGAGCCCATCCCCCCACACGTAGGCGAAGGGAAGCTACCCTCTCGTTCACCGGGGTGAACCCCAACGTACAGGCACCAAGATGGGGGGTAACAAGTATGCCCACTCCTGCTCGGCCCCTCTCACCAGGGGCAACTCCAGAGTAGAAGAGTGTCCAACCCCTCTCAAGGAAACTGGTTCCAGAGTCAGAGCCATGCGTTGAGGTGAGTCTGACTATTTCTAGCCGGAACCTCTCAACCTCACACACTAGCTCAGGCTCCTTCCCCACCAGAGAGGTGACATTCCATGTCCCAATGGCCAGCTTCTGTAGCCGAGGATCAGACCTCCAGGGTCCCCGCTCTCGGCCACCACCCATCCCACATTGCACCCAACCCCTTTGGCCACTCCCATAGGTGGTGAGCCCATGGGAAGGGGGACCCACGTCTCCTCTTTGGGCTGTGCCCGGCCGAGCTCCATGGGTAAAAGCCCGGCCACCAGGCGCTCGCCAACGTGCCCCACCTCCGGGCCTGGCTCCAGAGTGGGGCCCCGGTGACCCGCGTCCGGGCGAGGGAACATTTGGTCCATTTATTTTACTCATCATAAGGGGTCTTCAGGCTGTGCTTTGTCTGGTCTCTCACCTTGGACCTGTCTGCCTTGGGTGACCCTACTAGGGGGCATGAAGCCCCTGACAGCATAGCTCCTAGGATCATTGGGATACTCAAACCCCTCCACCACGGTAAGGTGGCAGCCCAGGGAGGTATTATTTACACATAACTACAGAAACACTTGGTTCATTGTTATCCTTTTTTTTTCCAATAATATGTTCATTTGAACTGTCAGGAAAATTATTAAATTCATATTTTCATTGATTCATTTTCATCTCAATGCTCTAGCCAGTTGTGATATTTCTGCATATTTTGATGTCTTGATGCACAAACGTACCAGTCCTGATGTTCTACAGGATTCTGTAGCATCAGTCCTGATGTTCTACAGGATTCTGTAGCATCAGTCCTGACCAGTAGGCCCTATAGTACAGTAGATAAACATTTGAAGATATACAAGAATTTCTTAGCAACATAAGATCAGAGTCAGAGTCAGAGAGTCAGAGAGTCTTTATTGTCATTTGCACCGCATGTGGTACATGAGATGAAAACGAGATTATGTACACGAGGTCCCAGTTACATCCAACAACAAATGAAAGAGAAAAACAGTAATAACATCTAGAACTAACTAAGAAAAACATCAACTAGTAATACACTAAGCCTAATATAGTGGGAATAAACAGCAGCACGAACATGAGTTTGTATGAGCAGATGGTCACAGATGAACACAGATGAACACAGCAACAAGAAAACAGATCAGCATCAGCATGATGTGATATTTTGCAGTGTTTATTTTTTATTTTATTTTTATTTATTCATGAGTCTAACAGCCTCAGGGTAGAAGCTGTTCCTCAGTCTAGTGGTTCTACACTTGATGCTCCTCAACCTCCGTCCTGAGGGGAGTGGGGCAAAGAGTGAGTGTGCTGGATGAGTGAGGTCTTTCATGATACAGGTGGCTCTTTTCCTGCATCTGGAGGTGTAAATGTCTGTGATGGTGGGGAGACTGACTCCAACAGACTTCTGTGCAGCCTTCACCACTCTCTGCAGAGCTTTCCTCTCTTCAACTGTGCAGCCTCCATGCCACACGTTGATGCTGGAGCACAGGATGCTCTCCACTGCACACCTGTAGAAGGAGGTGAGAACTGGGCTGCTCAGACCAGCTCGTCTCAGCCGTCTGAGGAAGTAGAGTCTCTGATGACCTTTCTTGATCAGGCTGGTGGTGTTGTTGCTCCAGCTGAGGTTATCATTCATGTGTACACCCAAGTATTTGTAGCTGGAGACCACTTCCACTGCAGACCCACCTATTTTCAGTGGGGCATGGGTGTGTTTGTTCCTTCTGAAGTCCACAATCATCTCCTTTGTCTTCTTCACATTCATGTGAAGATTATTCTCTTTGCACCAGCTCTCCAGGTGTTCCACCTCCTGTCTGTAGCTGGACTCATCATTGTTTGTGATGCATCCCACCACCGCTGTATCATCTGCAAACTTAACAATATGACAGCCTGGAAGTGTGGCTGTACAATCATATGTGAGCAGAGTGAACAGAAGGGGGCTCAGCACACATCCCTGAGGAGAGCCAGTGCTGAGGGTTATGGTGGAGGAGGAGAAGTTGTGGATCTTCACGGACTGTGGTCTGTCTGTAAGATGTTCATTTTGTTATCAATGTTTCAAAGTTTTCAACATAGATTTAAACACTAGGACCATATAAATTTTGGTACAAAAACAACTTTTAGACAAATTTGTTTTATCACAAAAAAAATTGAAATCAAGATTTACAAAATTTTTATGCATCACTCAATGTTAACTAACTTTACTGACATAATAATGTGTTTATTTTGTATGAATCGCTAACAAAATGGGTGAGGCTGTCAGCTTTCACACAAAACAGACAAAGTTTCAACTACCATGGAATAACGGTAAAAAAGCAGAACTTCTACATATCACACGTCATTTTTATTTTACTGTGTCCTGTCGGGCAATGTGAAACTCAGAATTGAAGTCTGAGTGTCCAAATGAAGCACAACAGTTTTACTTTCACAAGTGCACACATGTCATTTCTTCCCTTCTTATGGGGGCTTTCACGGGAAAAGCTGACCTTACACATGCCTCCTAGTTATGTTCACCAGGTCTATCAAACAGTCCTGGAATGGCCTGTAGTGCCTGTTCACAGTGGAATCAAACAAAGCTTCGAGGTCAGGGTGAAGCAAATTGAACTCTGCTTCTGCCCTACTATTATCTTCCTCTGAATGAAACGGGTCCGCACCAAATACTGACTCTCTAGTCAGTGATCTTCCTGTTTCTTGCCTGTAGAAATCAGCTGCCACAGAGGATTCAAATAGTAAGTCTTCTGGGACCCTTGACTTGCAACTACATTGTGCCAGATCATTGGGGATGCCTTTCCCTAAAAAGCAAAAAAAGACAAATTTATCCATAAATTGTGTATTAATGTAAAAAAGAGATCAATAAAACATTTCTAGTATTTCTGCAAGCAAGCTTTTTTATTTTTATTATTTTTTGGATGAAAACCTTGAAGTGAAGAAATAGGTTGTGTATTCATGAACTTTCGATTTACCATCAATAAAGCAAAAGTACTAGCTTCAGTTTATTCTGAACTTAAATGCAAATTATATAAATGTTCACATCATACATGTATTAATAGGACTAGAACAGGTATTTGAATGAGGCCATGGACATACAGAGATGTGGAATGCTGTTTACATGAAAACCAAATTACCTTTGTTTAATTTTGAACGCTGCAGTACTGTATATTAAGACAATGGGTCAAACTAATGTCATGTATTTCCATCATTTTAATGATACACCACTATAACACCAAGTGATGTCCAAATTAAATGGTAAAAATGGTAAATGGAGCTTATTTATATAGTGCTTTCCAGCCCCCTGTGAGGAACCCCAAAGCGCTTTACAATACCAGCCATCCACCCATTCATACACACATTCATACACCGGTAGCGGAAATGGAAAAATAAATATGAAATATTTTCAACATGTTTACTGGAATACATAACAAAGCTGACAAATTGAAGCAACATGATCAACAGCAGCAGGAGCCTGTGCAAATTGTTTTGTACACTAACCAAGTTAAGCATAATTTTATAAGTTTAGCCTATTTGTTGTTGTGGCAATGACATGGCATGCTATCTAAAGGAAAATATTTTTTTAATCACCTCTGAATAGACCTGAGGTGGGCAGGAGAAGCCAGTAGCTGCACCGGGTGGCCGCTGAAAACTGAAACGGCCAGGACAATCTGATGGGGGCGCAGGAGCCAGTTTCTCAACTGTGGTGCTGTTACCATGGACCTCATAATGTCCCTGTGTGATGAGGTCAAAGCAGTTGAAGTCCTCATCCACTTGGGGAAATATGGCTACGTTAGCGTCATCCGTCAAATAGATGCTTTCTTTTTGCACCTGCGACATACAAGATCCTATTAAAGACATGCCGACAGACTGCAAAAGCCTACAAAAGCAGATGCTAGTCTGATAAAATGAAGCGAAAACGTACCTTCATTATGTAGCAGAGCCGTGTTTTCCACCCTTGTGTTCTGGTGGTCAACTGACGTCGTTTACGTGCAAGAGTAGTTTCCGGGTCATGTCGCTTGTTTAAAAAAAATAAAAATACAAAATACAAAATCGAAACTGACTCGTCGTTATCCGTTTTTTCCATTTTCGTTTTGTGCACAAAATCAGAAATCGGATAACGGTTTGTAATCCATTTTTTTGTTTTGGTTCAGTAAACGAAAAACGAAAAAACAAGTGTTTTTTTATTTATTTTTTTCATTTTTGTTTCAAATGAAAAAACGAACTGCCTGAAAGTACACGGACCGAGTACCCCCCACAGAACCTCCCGAGGGAC
>JBBPBX010002639.1:0-16310 GCA_038048925.1 Garcialebias charrua
TTTTGGCAAAAAAAAAAGTCCAGATCAGGGATGAAGAAGAGGAATTTAATACATTTGTGTCACATACAAAACAGTTTTGCACCGTTTTGCAATTCTTTGAATTGTCCCCAGGTGTTTGTGATTTTGTCTCATCTTGTCTGTGTGTATATAAGCCCTGTTCTGTGTCTCAGTCATTGCAGCCGCATCGTTTGGTATCCCCTGTGTTCCATGGTTTCTAGTTCATGCAAGTATTTTTGCTGCACAGTCAGCCTTATGATTTTGTTGTCATTAAATACACCTTCTTTGTAACTCCTGGCTCCCTGTGAGAGTTCTTGTCTGCATTTGGGTTCTGTCCTACCTGTAAGACCTGACAGTAAGTAGCCTACTGCGCAGGTGTGAGAGGGTGTAGGGGGAGGAGCGAATAGAGACGTTATAAAAGGTTATAATGGTTGTAAAAAGTAATAACGGTTGAAGTGTCAATAAAGTGGGGATGCTAACGTCAGTGAGTGTAATCTTAATTTAACACTCCAGTGATATTTTTTCCTCTTCTCAGCTCCTTTGACTTTGCTTTTGACCTGGCTCACTTGTCCAGCAAGGAGAGGCTTCCAGAGATCCATCTCAAGTACGCCGCATACCATTCATGGCTACGATGGCAACAGTGATGGCGTCTTCCAAGGTGCTGCCCTTCACCTGGGCGTCTTTTCCAGTGTGCTTAAGCTGGAATGTTCCTTGAGCTCCTTTCCCAGTAACTTGTTCCAGAGATCCTTTTTCTACTGCCCTGCCCAGAGCCGACTTCAGGACATCAGGCCTGTTTTTGATGTTAAAGTTGGGGAAGTGTTGCTTCAGATATTTCTTGATCAGGGTGTAGGAAGCCTCTTTAGGCTCACAGAGTCGAGTGAAGATGAGAGGAAGAGCATCCCCTTGAGACTCCTGCTTCTGGGCACCTTTCTTTGCTGGAGGAGGCTTCTTTCCGATGGCAAACCTTCCTGAAAGACCTTTACCCTTCAGCTGTTTGACTGTACCATTCTCCGTGTGTTTCTTCATAGCTTTCTTGATGAGAAACTTCTTCTTGTCAAGCTCCATATTGGGATATTTTTTCAGAACACATTTCATGAGTGACTGGAATGAAATCCCTGCCTTGTCCTGAGAGGACATTATAGCTTCGATAATGATGCTATCCACTTTGCACTGCGTGCCTGCATAGTTGGTAACAGGAATGCGTTTGCTAGCAGTGAGGCTAGCCCATGCAGGAATTGTCCATTTCACCTTCTTGCTTTTGGATTTCCCATACTTGTAGCCATCCTTCATCCTTAGAAGGAGAACAAAGCAGTGTGTTGAGCACTGTCCAGCCTCGCAGTCCGGGCATTTCACATCTTTCTCATCCTTTTTTTCTCCCTCCACTCCCTCTTCAGTAGTGTCTTCATTCTTGTCCGCATTCGCGTCACCTGAATTCTCCCCCTCCTCATCTTCGCCTCTTGCAGCTGAAGATGCTGCCTGATCATCAGCAGAGGGCGACTCCTCATCTGAGGCTTCTGGATCGTTCTCTGCAGCCGCGGAGGGCGCCTTCTCCTGAGTTGGAGTCACTGCTGCACGGCGAATCGGCATAATGGGAGCGTTACCTTCAACTTATCCAGGAAAATGTATGTTTTGAAGAAAAAAATGTCTGCACGATCCTTTATTTCGATTCCGTCTGTCTGTCGTTCTTAGAGACCACTATGAAGCCATCATCCATAACATCAAATTGGACATGTTTGGGGAATCTGATACAAATGTTTGGGCCCCATTTGAGGTGGCGATTAAATGGGCCAAAAAGAACTTGGGGAAACGACTACAACGTACTACAATCGACATAGCCCGGAAGATTGTGAGGCAAGGTATCCTTTCCTCACCTGTACAACTTCCGCCCAACCCCACAGCTCCAGGGGCCATGGATGATGGGACACCCATCCCCTCACTGCGTGCAGGGGACTCAGGGGACCCCTGTCATCACCTCGACAGGCCGGGGCTAGGCCGTCCGTCGTCTCCTCTCCACAGCCAGGGTGCTCAACCGATTTCCCGGTTCCTCCACCTCCATTGAGGGCAACAACTACCATCATCTCGCCACCAACCGACGACTACTCAACTAACTTCCCTGCACTGCCACAGCTGGGGAGGGCAAGGTCCCTTCCACCACAACCTCAACGGGTGCAGCCACACATCAAAACCAGCATCAGAGGGACCAAGGAACACCACCCTGGTACTGGCACCCAGGTTCCACCAGCAGTACAGGGGGACACCCACCGAGAGGCAGGGACAAGCACTGATCCACCACAACTTCCCCTGCAGGTGAACGACCCTGAAGAGACCACTCATAACACCCTGGCAACACCACCGGTGGAAGCTGAGCCACAAGATGCCCCAGTAACAACTGATCTCCTGGGGGACTTGCTTGCTATACCAAGAGAGAGGTGGTCAAATAAAGAATTTCTGGAACTAGTTCAACAAGCAGTGAAGGAGATACCATGGCTTTCTCCACGTAGACTAAGATCAAACAATCCATCTACATCCATGAGTCAACAAACTACAAGTGCTACTCCTGCTGCCACTTGACTGTTTACTTTAAGACTTTCTCATCAACATTCACAGCCCAAAAACTATTTACGAAATGGTTTGAAGTTTTACTTTTGGATAAATGATTTCAGTTCAACCCAGCACCAAAAAAAAACCTTGTTCTTATGCGTCAATAAATTGCCTGTAAGAACATTTCTATAAAAATTCCTTTGTTTGCACACTGTAGATAAATAATCTTAAATAATTGTGACAGTTTCAGAGTTGAGTTTAATTTAATAATTTAACCTTCTTTAACATACACACAGTAAAAAGTATTTAGTTTTGCGTTTTAGGATTGGAGTGGGTGAAACCACCTGGATGCGAGTAATTTTGTTGCATTTACCATCAGTTCCCTCACTCACCGTTGCTTTTGTGTTTTTACCAGAACTTCGAGATCCTCCATAAGTACATGGCTTTTTACGTGGCTCATCTAATCAAAGGAGGAGAAACTGTGAAAGCTCTGCAGCTCTACGTTCAGCACGGAGCTCCGCCGAACCCTCGGGTGATTTCACACTCGATAACTTAAATTTAACTTTACTTTACCTAAAAAGTAACATAACTAATGTTTGTGATCAGAACTTTAACATGTACAAGCGTTTGTTCCTGAATCTGACTACCCTCTCCGACACGCATGTGGGTCGACCTCCGAAACTTCCTGCTGCAGCTGGTAAAACACAGCGCCTTCAGTGAACACGTCATGTGTTTATAAGCAGACACCTTGTGAGGCTGCTGTCTGTGTGTGGTTCGTTTCAGTGTGAGAACATGTCCAAGTCAGCCGAGGCCAACACTCCAGCTCACCAAGACTTTGAACAGATGCTGCTGATCGCTCACTACTTCGCCACCAGATCTGCTGCTAGAGGAGTCGAACAGCTGGTAGATTTTACGCCTGCACCTGGACTTTACACATATTCTACCTCAGTACATTACAGGGTTTATTGCTCATGTTCTTTTACTGCTGCGGTGTTTTCAGGTGAGCGTAGCAGCCAAGCTGCCGGTGTCTCTGCTGCGTCACACGGAGCTCATTCCTGTAGACAAAGCTTTCTACGAAGCTGGTCTGGCCTGCAGGGTACCGTATTCGTCGGTCTATAACACAGTTTTTTTTTGCTCATTTGAATGTCCTACGTGTTATACACCGAAGCGTGTCATTTATGGATTTTTCCCCACATTTTTAGATCCATTTTTGGCTCTGATTCGCCGTTTTTCATTTTGGGCAAAAAATGGTGCAGTACCACTTTTGTCCGCTAGGGAGACACTTCCAGACAGTTTCTAGTTCATGTGTCCGAAAAAAGCCTCCTCTGGTCGGACTGACTCTGTCGCTGCCCGCCCCCTGCTCTGGATGTAGCTGCTGTTAGCTGTGAGGTTCGCTGTTTTTGTTAGCAAGATACCGTAACTCATAAACAACACCGCGGATTTTTAAATCCAGCTGATTTGAAAATTTCGTGAGTTGGTTAAGCTCAGGAACCCTTGTGCTATAAAGTCAGCTAAGAAATATATTTTTTAAAGCGTTTATTTAGCTAAATTTAAAGAAATAAAGCGTCCCATCCGCGTGCTTGCAAATCGGCGAACTATTTAAAATCCAGCTGATTTGAACATTTTGTGAATTGGTTAACCCCTTTTAAACCGAAGGTATCGTCGGCAATACGTTTTAACAAGCTATTTTTGGATTACCAAATGGATGAGGCTTGTTACTTGTGGATAATAGTTTTTACTGGGTACACATAATAGGATGTATTTATAGTTTTATTTTATATTCTATGTTGTTTCTGGAATAGTTTATAAAGTCTATAAGATATTATAATCATCAGTTTGTACTTTGTTTGTGAAGTAGTGCACTTTTGCGCTCTATACATGAAAGTCCCAGTACAGCACCACACACCACATTGCTGTGACAAACTTGTATATTTACTATTTTTAGAACATTTTCTGATGAAGAGCAAGGGGGAGAAGAAGTGGAAGAGGCAGAATTCTTGCTGGAGGATATGCTGGAGGTGATGCTGATGCTGGAGGTGATGCTGGAGGATCTGCGGGAGGTGATGCTGGGACTACGAGGCACCGCAGCCGTTCCCCACTCCATCCGAGGTGGAAGAACCATGAAGAGCCTGATGATGAGCCAGGCTTTCAACCCAGGTTCTTCCCCAAAAGGACCCCTGGTGTCCAACACCCTCTAAATGTAGGGAATCCACCACCAGGTGAAATATTTCAGTACTTCTTCGACACAGAAGTCCTCACATCACTTTGTGTTTGCACAAATAAGGGGGCAGCCAGGAACCTGGCCAAAGGGAGGAAGTTCTCCTGGACTGAAGTAAGTCCAGGAGAACTGAAGAAATTCATCGGCATGCTACTATTCATGGCAATGAACCGGCTGCCAAAAATGACTGATTTTTGGCGTAGTGGAACTATTTTCAGCCTTCCAACACCAGCAACCATCATGTCCAGGGACAGGTTCTTGGCCATTTTGGCCAATGTGCGCATGAGTGACCCGGAGGATCAGAAGAATGATGGCCTAAAGGGGACAGAAACTTATGACCCCCTCCACCGGGTCAGGCCGCTGATGGAGAAGATAGGGACAAGGTGCCGTGCCTTATACCACCCAAGGCAGCACCTTGCAGTCGATGAAAGGATGGTTCCAACCAAGGCCAGGCTCAGCTTCAAGCAATACATGAAGGCTAAGCCAACAAAGTGGGGCCTGAAATTTTTTGTCCTGGCAGATAAAAATGGGTACACAGTGGACTTCCAGCTGTATACTGGAAAGTCAAAATTTGCATCTGGAAAGGGGTTGTCCTTCGATGTTGTTAGCACCTTGGTCAAGAGAGAGTACCTGGGCTCTGGCTATATTGTGTACACTGACAACTTTTATACCAGCCCTTTACTCTATCAACATCTGAGGCAGCAGGGATTTGGTGCTTGTGGGACATACAGGCAGGGAAGAGTCGGTGTCCCCACCACCACCGAAAACGCCCTCCACAAACGATGTCCACGAGGCAGCATCCGGTGGATCAGGGATGGGGAGCTTCTGTTTGTGAAGTGGATGGACACCAGGGAGGTCTCGATGTGCTCCACCGTCCACCCCGTGTACACTGGAGACTCCGTTCAGCGCTGGCAGAAGTCACCTGATGGCACAGTACAGAGGATCGCTGTCAACAGGCCCACTGCAGTGACTGAGTACAACAAGTACATGGGGGGGGGGGGGTGGACACATCCGACCAAATGATTGGGACACACTCCATCCACAGGAAGACAAGAAGGTGGTCCACCACTGTGTTCCAACATTTATTAGACATTTCTGTGACGAACTCGTTCGTGATACACAAGGACCAGTGTGTCACTATGAGAAGCAAGCCGATGGCCTGCCAGAGATTCCAGGAGCTGGCAGCACACCTCCTAGGTGTTCCTTTTCGAATGCCACGAAAGGAACCTGTAGACCAGGGGTCGGGAACCTATGGCTCTTTTGATGGCTGCATATGGCTCTCAGACAAATATTTAATAATAATTTAAAAGAACAAGCCGATAAAAATATAAAACATGGCCGCGAGTGGCTGGAGCCAATCACAGCTGTCCGTGGGTGACTGGCGCCGACTGGAGCCAATCACAGCTGTCCGCGGGTGACTGGAGCCAATCACAGCTGTCCGCGGTGCGCTGACTGGAGCCAATCACAGCTGTCCGCGGGTGACTGGCGCTGACTGGAGCCAATCGGATGATGCTTCACGGACACGGGAGGAGACGTGATCAGGAAGTAAACATCCCTCCTAGCAGCTAGCTTAGCTAGTTGTGGAAACCCGTGTGATGAAGATGGCGGCTAAACGAAAACGAGACGAGGATTCTCGTACTTTTCAGCCGTATCCTGTGGGGGACAGCAGGAAAAAAGCCTGTGAAGAGCTACTGGGCAGAGTACAAGCAGGTCAGCAGCACCTCCGTGTTTGGACTCAACAAGGTGACTGGAATTCAGCTAGTTTTGCTGGTGCTTTCGCCATTGTGAGAAACGGAAAGCCATTCACAGTAGGGGTGGGCCATATCGTCTCGTCTACGATAATACCGGTGGATTTTTTGACACCGGTGAAAAAAATTATATCGCGGCATCCTATGATGACGTCATTTGACTGCGTCACTTTGCGATAACGGTGGTTTTGTGGAGGAACGCGGACCGCGTGAAGCAGCAGACAGCAGCCGGTGTTCCGTGGAGACTGCCTTCATGTGGAGATGCCCTACATTTTGTTAATACGCATGCGCGCGCACACCGAACCCGAGGAGGAGGAACGAGCTAGCATTAGCCTCATAGCTGCATCCTCGTAGCTTCACCGGGCAGCCGGCTTTGAGCGATCAGAGGTCCCTGGAGCTCGCCTCGATGTCGGACTGGAAGCCGAAGACATCGGGGGACAACGCGCTAACTTGGAATAATAAAGCCGACAACCTTTTAGGAGGTGCGTGCAGCTAAACCGGACTGCCCGGAGCTGCGGGTTTGGGGGCTAAAATGCTAACAGCTGAACGCGGCGCGCACAGACTGCGGCGTCGGTAAGTCATTAAAACTTTTTCTGTCTCCAACTGTATGAAGTTAGGATACTAACAGTCCTTCTGTAAAGGGTTTAAACTGCGTGGTGCTACAGAAAGCTGCGAAGCTCAGACGTAACGCAGCGGTGCTAACAACTGGAGCTAACAGCTGGAGCTAACAGCAAACTGATGACAGAAGCTGCCGCTTAAAGTAAGAAATTATTATTTTTATTTACTGTATGCTCTTTTAAAATGTGTTAAAGTGTTAGAATAGTCATTACCGCACACCTCAGTGGCGGCTGGTGCGGTATATATATTTTTGCTTGTTAAATATGAATATTTTTTTTGTATTCTGGTGACTGTTGTGAAATATCGTCTGATATCGTTATCGGGGTATTTCAAAAAATATATCGTGATATCATTTTTTGGTAATATCGCCCACCCCTAATTCACAGATGGTGAGTACGCCAAAACATTCATGCTTGATGTTGTCAATGAACTTTGACGACTTTTCGGATAAAGACAAGATAATTAAACGAATAAAAGACATGCCATGACACACTACGTCAGGAAAGTCTTGCTATTTTGCCTCTGAAAGGCACAACAAGAGGGGAGGATTTATTAAAAACTTTCACTGAGTTCACTAAAGAAAAAAATCTACAGATGGACAAACTTATTTCAGTGTGTACTGATGGTGCTCCGTGCATGGTGGGGAAAAACAAAGGATTTGTAGCACTGCTTCGTGAACAGGAAAAGAGACCCATTTTAAGTTTTCACTGCATCCTACATCAGGAGGCGCTTTGTGCTCAGATCTGTGGCGAGCAGCTTGGTGAGGTGATGTCGCTGGTCATTCAGGTGGTCAACTTAACCTCAATACATATCAACCAGACTACAAGGCCATCAGCAAAACCATGCAGCACCAGAAGTCACATTAATGGTAAGAAATACTTTATCATTGTTAACAACAGCATAACAATGTTATTAAAAAGCATTCAGATACTTATTGTACTTTAAAAGTGTTGTGCTTCATAAAATGTACACATTTACTTGTTTTTAGTTAAAAAAAAAAAAAAATTGTACGGCTCTCACGGAATTACATTTTAAAATATGCGGCGTTTATGGCTCTCTCAGCCAAAAAGGTTCCCTACCCCTGCCCTAGAGACTACTGCTTCTGGGCACCTTTCTTTGCTGGAGGAGGCTTCTTTCCGATGGCAAACCTTCCTGAAAGACCTTTACCCTTCAGCTGTTTGACTGTACCATTCTCCATTTGTTTCTTCATAGCTTTCTTGATGAGAAACTTCTTCTTGTCAAGCTCCATATTGGGATATTTTTTCAGAACACATTTCATGAGTGACTGGAATGAAATCCCTGCCTTGTCCTGAGAGGACATTATAGCTTCGATAATGATGCTATCCACTTTGCACTGCGTGCCTGCATAGTTGGTAACAGGAATGCGTTTGCTAGCAGTGGCACTAGCCCATGCAGGAATTGTCCGTTTCACCTTCTTGCTTTTGGATTTCCCATACTTGTAGCCATCCTTCATCCTTAGAAGGAGAACAAAGCAGTGTGTTGAGCACTGGCCAGCCTCGCAGTCCGGGCATTTCACATCTTTCTCATCCTTTTTTTTCTCCCTCCACTCCCTCTTCAGTAGTGTCTTCATTCTTGTCCGTATTCGCGTCACCTGAATTCTCCCCCTCCTCATCTTCGCCTCTTGCAGCTGAAGATGCTGCCTGATCTTCATCAGCAGAGGGCGACTCCTCATCTGAGGCTTCTGGATCGTTCTCTGCAGCCGCGGAGGGCGCCTTCTCCTGAGTTGGAGTCACTGCTGCACGGCGAATCGGCATAATGGGAGCGTTACCTTCAACTTATCCAGGAAAATGTATGTTTTGAAGAAAAAAATGTCTGCACGATCCTTTATTTCGATTCCGTCTGTCTGTCGTTCTTAGAGACCACTATGAAGCCATCATCCATAACATCAAATTGGACATGTTTGGGGAATCTGATACAAATGTTTGGGCCCCATTTGAGGTGGCGATTAAATGGGCCAAAAAGAACTTGGGGAAACGACTACAACGTACTACAATCGACATAGCCCGGAAGATTGTGAGGCAAGGTATCCTTNGTTATCTCGTGTCGCGTCGTCACTTTTCAAAGCTTTTTCATCTTTATGAAGCGTCGAACTCCCACACGTTGTAGGACTTATTTACAGTTTTCTCTGCGTCGCGTCGGTCATTTGTAAAATAGACTTTGAAAACAGTCTCTGCTGTTTCCTCCTCCCTCCTCGCTCTGTTCAGAAGCCACACACACGCGCAGGCGCAGCACGCTGACGCTGCAGTTTTTTTTTTTTTTTTCAAACTTTATTCAGTCAGGCTCAGCCAGCTTTGACAAAGCTTTACCGGTGAACAAAACAGCTCCGCGGCGCCGTGAAAGATGCATAATCGCGCGACACAACGAATCGATGATGAAATTCGTTGCCAACACTTTTAAAAATCGATTTTTATCGATTTTATCGATTCGTTGTTGCACCCCTATGTAAGACATTATTGTTCCAGCCTAAACCTAACCAATTTTGTATAGAATTTTTAAGCTGAACCTTGATCCTATCCCTAAACTTAACCACAGACCCTTAAGGGCAAATTTACTTTGAGACAAACTTGGTTTCTAAAACTTAAATTAAACCATTAAGAACCTCTTAACAGAACCTGAGTCTTTAAAACTATACTTAACCTCAGTAAGTATAAAGTTAAAATAGACCTAAGGCAAACGTAATTTTGGACTTGAATCCTACAATAGTGCCATTAGTAGGGGGTCCGGTTGTGGTGGTTCTTGCTTCACAATGATGCAGGGTTGGCTCTGGCCGGACGGCCCGGCCTGTCCATGGAGAGTGCATCTGCTGAGACCCCTAGGGGTCCAGCAACAAACCCCCTTCACCCTTTAGCCAGTGCCTGTTCGGGTGGGGTTTAGTCTGGTTGGACCAATACTGTTCATCAGTGGAGCAAGTTCTTTCCCTGCTGGCTTCCTTATAACTTGAAACTTGACCTTTGAGGTCAATTCTTATTCAAAACATATACAGTACATGGGCTTTTGTTTTGTTCTGTTTTGTATAGAAAGAACATTTCTAATTTATTTGCATATGGTGTTGAGTAGAACTGTATTATAATCTATATGGCTACTTGAGTAATTTTTTGGACTGTACTGGAACATATTGTTATTGTTTTGGTTTTGTGAAACTTGTATTTCATGTAAAAGAATGTTTATTTTGCACGGGCCTTCTACAATATTTAGATAGTTTCTTTTAAGTAATTTCTATTGAACAATGTATGAGAATTGGATTCATTTTATTTGTAACCTGCATGTATGTTTAAAAACAGGTGTTTTCAATTAGTTTGGAACCTACAAAGGGCGGCCATCTTGAAAAACTTGTCAGTTTCCTGTATGGTTGGGACGATGCAGGTCGTTTGTCCCATGGCCCACGTTAGTATCTGAAGAAGGTAATCTTTTATCGAAACGTTATACGTATACGTGGAGCCACATTTTTGTATTTTTTAAACGTTTTAACGTTTTAAACGTTATTAAAACCAGTTTTAATAGTGGTTTAGTATCAAGTATAATGTAAAATAATGCCAGATATTGAAAGTTCTACATATTCTGGAAAAATGTGCTGAAGCACTGGGCCATAGGACATTTTCTTCCTATTCTCTAGTGAAAAACAAGTAAAAGATGCCAGGCGGAAATTTGAGACTTAGGTGTAAAAGGGTTTTAAGTTCAGGAACCCTTGTGCTATAATGTCTGCTAAGAAATATATTTTTTCTCGCAAATAAATAATTGTTTTTACCGTGTTTTCTTGTGAAGTCCTCCGTACTGCTCGCTTCTGTGGTCGCCATTTTAAGCAGGGCAAATGAGGCGCTGACGAGTCGCGGTGACGCATAATAGATGTGTGTTATACAACGAAGCGTGTTATTTATGGATTTTTAAAATTTATTTACAATAATTGGACAAAGCGTGTTATACACAGGAGCGTGTTAAATACCGACGAATACGGTAAGTACCTCTGAATTCCAAATAGACCAAATCTTCAGTGAGCAAATTGCTGTGAGCAGAGATGGACTGTGCACCTCTCTTTTACCTGGGTTACAGAGTTTCTATTCTTTGATCTAATCCATATTCAGTTAAAAAGGTTTGAATGACTGATGCAGATTTGCTTATGACATTACTTTTAAGTTAAAAGTATGTCATAAGCAAAGAACCAGTTTTGGATCGCTCATCTGTTAAAAGTTTTAACAGATCAGCGGTCCAAAACTGGTTCTAACCAACAGTTGAAATCACCCCCTAGGACCAGAGAGTATTTATTAAGATCGGGTAAAGAAGAAAATAGTTGTTTAAAAAAATTATCATCATCTATATTAGGAACATAAACATTCACCACCACATTCAAACTCTTGGTCTCAGAGAAAAATCAGAGCTAACCATTGCTCCTAGAAATAAATGTAAACCCATTACGAACGAGTTCCGTTCCTACGCACCGTTCGTAACCCGATTTTGACGCAAGTCGGAACCCATTACAAGTGGCTTCCATAATTCCGGATTTTTGCCAAAAGTCGGAAAAAGTATGCCAACGCTGCGCCGCACACCTGTTCATCGACATGAGACTGAACAAGCGTACATACTGGTCCATAAACATGCACAGAACTTTATTTACAAACTGTTAGCTAACAAAGCATGTTCAATACTTAGTCTATCCTAACACATTATCAGGAAAAAGAGTTACCGTAAACACCGGTGTATAATACGCACTTTTATTGCTCATTTGAATGTCCTGCGTATTATACACCGAAGCGTATTATCTACAGATTTTTTCCCATATTTTTAGACCCATTTTTGGCTCTGATTCGCTGTTTTTCATTTTGGCCTAAAAATGGTGCAGTACCAGTTTCGGCCGCTATGGGCGCTAATGCACCCTGTAGTCTGTTTACCTGCAGACTGTACCTGGAGGCGTATCCTGGCGCCATCTAGTGGCCATAAAAAAGACTGTCACGGCAGCGCGTATTATACACCGAAGCGTATTATCTACAGATTTTTCTGATTTATTTCCAAATATTGGCCAAAGCGTATTATACACCGGAGCGTATTATACACCGGTGTTCACGGTACTTTCTTATTGGGAGCTGGTCATTTCTTCCTCTATCTGCTCCGATCCTGCCTGCTCCTGAGCGCGTCAGTGGAAACCCCCTACCCTCCTGTTAAGTTTCAAGCTCCTCTAAGTTTCGTTTCCTGCTCCCCAGGGGCCTCATGTACAAAGATATGAGGGGCCCCAAAGTGCTCCACAGTACCAGCCATCCACCCATTCATGCACACATTCATACACCGGTAGCGGTAGACTGCCATGCAAGGCGCCTTCCAGTCCTACCGGGAGCAACTCGGAAATGTTTATGTCACCAGAAATGTTAAAACTCCTGCCATTAAGGTCACCATGGTAACCACACTTAACCGCACTCAAATACAATGGATGTCAATGAGAGCTGTCCAGACCTGATCTTGAGACACTAATCCATCCATTCATCACAACCCGCATGGATTATTGTAATGCACTATATGCTGGGATCAGTCAGGCCTCCTTCTCACGCCTTCAGCTCGTGCAAAATGCAGCACCTCATGTACAAAGACTTGCGTAGATTTCTTACTGAAAAGTCACGTACGGACAAATCCAGAAAAGTGTCCACGCACAAAAAAATCCAGAATTATCAAACTGTGCGTACACCTGAATCCACGCACATTCCTTATGTACAACACAATTGACGTGGAACTGAGCGCACGTGAGACACCTCCCCTGACACGCCTTCATTTACATATGTTAAACAGATGCAAATTACTTCCTGCATGTGTGAAGGACATGTTTGTTTGATCCCTGCGCGATCAGAAATGATTTCTAGATTCAGGAAAATAATGAATTCAATATAATATGAGTGAGGACAAACATCCTAAGTAAGAATAGTAATAAAATGTGTTCATCATGCAAAGAACGAGTGATTGTGTGTCGGTTCGCGCACCCTGCTGTGGTGCGCGAACCGGCTCATTCATTCATTCTGTGTGGAAATATTAACTTTGCGCACGAGTTTATTACCATAATTACTGTAAACACAGAGGAACTTACTTGGATGTTTGCTAGAACATAGATCTTTGTTTATGTAGATGATGTGAAGAAACGAGTCTGTGCGTCTTGGTGGAGACTTTTCATGACATGATGTTGGCGTCTCCAGACGCTGCTCCCTCCGCAGCCCTGTGCGCAGTCTGTCTGTGAAGCTTTTACTCTCCTACAAGTTATATAAGGTGTACTTTCACGTGTCATTTTGGGGGATTCTACAATAAACGCAGAAAATGAAACACCTCCAGCTGCCGTGTCGACACCGGTGAGGGTGCGCGCGCGCTCCAAAGCGCGACCACTCAGCCTTTGGAAACATATGGATGAGACCATTCTATTGGACATGATCCGGCTTTGTGTGGACTGGACTGCAGTCCCGATCGACCTGCAGCTCCCTCATAGCTCGGGAACAGTTTGACCGCTGCTTCTGTATGCACGCGTGATGCACGGCTCCCCAGAGCGCAGCAGTGCCAAACTGAAAAATTATTATTTCTGAAAACGGCTGATAAGCCATATCCTAGATCGGAAAATTATATCTGTTTCTAAATAAATGCTCTGCGTGTTACACTATTTATTATAACCTCCAGTAAGGCTGAATGAATCCGTTCCTGTTAAATTTATTTTTGGCACAACTTTGCGCGTGCTTTATTTCACTGCGTCATGTGGATGTAATACTTGTTAATCGTGTGTTTGGAGGGAATATTAATCATTTTCACATCATGAACAGTTAATAATAATAATAATAATAATAATAATTATGAATTCAATTTATAACGCACTTTTCATTAATGGAAATCTCAAAGTGCTACAAGGTGCAACATATTTGAATGTCAATAAGACAAATAATAAAACAATTAAAATCAACAACAGTATCAACTAAGATCAAAAGTAGAATCATGAGGAGTAAAGTATGCTCGGTTGAAAAGAAAGGTCTTCAAGCCGCTCTTAAAGTCAACCACAGATTGTGGGGCTTCAGTTTCACAGCGGCACCTGTAAGTGTCGCCAAAGGAAATATAACCACAGAAACGTGCGTACGCAAGCAGGGGAGCATCCGTGGATTTGTACGTGGAAGCGCAGGTATTCCCGTTCATATCAGATTTGATACATACGCCACTTTGCGTGGAAAGTGACGTGCGCAATGTTTTTGTGCGCACGCATGTTGATACATGAGGCCCCAGCTCCCCTAAGTTTCATTTCCAGCTATTTCCAGCTCCCCCCGTTCGGTTTGGGTACCGTATTTTCTGCCGTAAAGTCGCATCTCCGCCGTAACTCGATGCAATGCTTTTGAATGGGGCGCGTTCGTAAGTCCAAGTTGCCGTAAGTCGAGGACCACCTGTAGTAGTACTGTATTAATATCTGACAAAAAGAAGCCACCATGACCATAGTAAGAAAATAATTAGTAAAAAATAATAAGTTCAAAAATTAACATGAAAGGAGCCTCCAGTCTTTACATAGCTGGTGTTATATTATTCAGCCATAATCCAACTAGTGTGTGGAGCTACCTTTCCATTCATAAAGTCCAATGTGGGCACAAGGGGTGGCCAGAATCAGTCCTTCGTTAATAAACAGATTATGTATGCGGCCGTGGTGTAGTGGTAATGGCAGTCGACCCCTGATCGGAAGGTTGGAGCTTCGAATCCCGCATCCGCCCACCATGTGTTGTTGTGTCCTTGGGCAAGACACTTAACCCCGAGTTGCTCCCGGTAGGTCTGGATGGCGCCTTGCAAGGCAGGCTACCACTACTGAATGTCTGAATGAATGGGTGAATGGCTGGTATTGTAAAGCGCTTTGGGGCTCCTCACAGGGGGCTGGAAAGCGTTATATAAATAAGCTCCATTTACCATTTGAAATACATACAAATGCACACTGAGAAGGAAAAACAACTGCGTGTGTCTCCAGAGTGCACCCCGCCACGCCCCCGCATGTGTGTGTTTGTTACCTCTCATCCACTTTGACTAATAAAGTTATTCATTTATGGGTTCTCCGATGATTTTGGGAGTCTCTTGATGTATTGTTGAGCCTCCTCCACCGAGCCGAAAAACTTTTTGGCACCGTTGAGCTGCGTTATGCGGAGCCGGGCTGGGAAGAGTAGAGCCGGCTTCAAACCTCGCTTGTAAAGTTCTGTCGTGACGTCCTGGTATTCCACGCGCCGGCTGAGGACGTCTGGGCTGTAGTTGTCCACAATACGAAGAGATGCCCCTCGGTAGTCGAGCTTCCCTCTCCTCCTGACTTCCCGGCTCAACGTTCAGACCTGTCAGGAAAACACAAAAATACCGAACTAAAATGAAATGAACTGTTCAGTCTCTGGTTTTACAGCCTCTCTAACGTCACTGTCAGTGGTTTAAAACCCGTCTCCGCCGACCTGTGATGTCACCGTTTCTCTTCTGTACGTCAGACTGGAGCGATTTGAGCTGCTGCTCTCGGTCCTCCAACTCCGAGGTCATCCTGAGGGAGAAACGGGTCAGAAACGTCTCGGCTGACTTCAGACATGAGCAGAGAGCACGGGGACACGTGTCTTTTACTTGTTCTGCTGCTGTTGCTGCAGCGCCTCATGGTTCCTCCTCAGAGCGTCCGTCTGTTTGCTGAGGGAGCTGTGAGCCGCCTGCAGCTCTTTGAGGAGCCGCTCCGTTTCATTCAGCCTGAACAAAAAGCCTCAGTTAGTCATAAAAGCAGTTTAATAAACATTTAGTCTTATTTAGCAGCCTGTGACCTGCTGAGAAGGGCGTGGTAAGAGTCTCAGGGTGTATACAGAAATTCTTAAGTTAAATTTAATACCTTTTAATACCTTTTTAATACCATCACAATATTTTTTAATGCCATCACGACACTGAGCTGCAACCGTAGCCGCAACCTCTTGTACTTCAGTTCAGAGTAACTAATTGTAAAGTGATAGATTACGGTCGTTTCCTTCCTAAATTTTGGTAGTACATGTAGTTTTATAATAATTACTGGATACATCAACTTGCTTCTTGCCTCAATAAAAGCACTGACCTACTTGTTATTTAAATCTAACCCAAGACAAAAAGATTGTTCCCACACATAACATATCTCTAATGGCAAATGAAAAACTGTAAACTTGAAAACAGAACAGTTTAGTTAAAATAATTCAACACTGAAA
>JBBPBX010002639.1:17261-84245 GCA_038048925.1 Garcialebias charrua
GGCTCTCTTTAGACTGAACAGGAAGCACCACCAAAGGTAATACCACAGTTTGGGGGGATTCTCGATCAATCAAGCCGCAGCAGTCCAAAGAGTCCGTCCTGGGAAGAACCGCCGCGCCGTAGTAGACGCCACTCAAGTCGGCACCTGGACGATTAGTCCGAGCTGAACATCAGTCGGCCCAGATCAGCCACACAGGACAGGAGATGCAGCCAGCCTTACGCCAGCCACAACAGTGGGCTTTCAACCAGCAGACAGGGCGATAAGACGGCAGCCAACGGACCATGCAAATGGAAGGCCAAACGCCAGTCAGGACAATCCGGACAGCAGGCAAACCAACAGCCAAGGACAAACAGCAGCGGCACCGAGCTCCACCTCTAACAAAAGAGGGAAAACAGGAAGCTTGTACAGGCGGCTGCGGGAACGATACATCAGTGACATAACAAATAATTTTTTTAAGTGTTTTTCTTGTTAAATTTTAAAGAAATGCAGCGTTTACACTCGCTGCACGTCCACGCTTCACAGAACTGAGGCAAAGACACTATAGTTTTTTTTAATTTAGATGATTTGAACATATATTTGCCGGTGTATACTATGCTCTTTTATTACTCATTTGAATATCCTGCGTGCGTATTATACACCGAAGCGTATTATCTATGGATTTTTTCCCATATTTTTAGACCCATTTTTGGCTCCGATTCGCTGTTTTTCAGTTTGGCCTAAAAATGGTGTAGTACCAGTTTCGGCCGCTATGGGCGCTAATGCGCCCTGTAGTCTGTTTACCTGCAGACTGAACCAAAAATGGTGCAGTACCAGTTTCGGCCGCTATGGGCAGCAGCAGAGGACTCCGAGAGCGGAGAGGAAGAGGGGCCACTTCCAGACGTTTCTAGCTCATGTGTCCGAAAAAACCCTCCTCTGGTCGGACTGACTCTGTTGCTGCCCGCCTCCTGCTCTGGATGTAGCTGCAATTAGCTGTGAGTAGGGCTGGGCGATATGGTCAAAAATTCATATCTCGATATTGTTGCGATATATCGCGATATACGATATATATCTCGATATAATTTTCTTTCCATAAAAGAATAACAAAAATATATTTCTGAGTCAAAGCTTTGTCCCAGTTGTCACACAGCAACATTTATTAACAAACAGCTGTAACTCTACAAAATAAATGTCTAAAAAATGAACCATTTTATGAATGAACCATACATTACTTTATTTTTTAGACATTTATTTACACCTATTAAATAATAATCCTCTTCAGCTGAGGGCAGCTGTGGCTGAGAGGCTAGAGCAGTCTCCTCCAATGGGAGAGCTGGGGGTTCAATTCCACCAGCAGTCACATGCTGAAGTGTTCCTGGGCAGTGGGCAACACTGAACCCCTCATTGCCTCTGATGTGTGTCCCATCAGTGTATGAATGTGATAAAGTACTGATTATTCTTTGTACAGTTCTAGTAGAGTGCTGTATGAATGGGTAAATGAGGACACAGATTGTGTTTTAAAGAGCTTTGAGTGTCTTGATAAGATAGAAAGGTGCTTTCACTTTAAGGCCTTGTTATACTTGGCACGACGGCCCGTCGGACGTCTTTTACTCCCCGTTGAGTGAGCAAACATTGCGCAACTTTTGGCCGCACACCCGCTGTGATCCCCCGGTGCAAGGCGTCGTGTACATAGCCCCCAAACAGAACTCTCGAAGCCGACGATGCGGCTCGCAGCGTGTGATTGGTTCAAAGTTTGTGGGCGTTTTTTGTTTGGATGTCCATATATGGTCTATGACACCGCAGCACGTGACCCCGCAGCACGTGACCCCGCCACTGTTTTAGATACCGGTAGTTCTTACAGTAATATGTTTCATAAAATTACAAAATAAAGTGCAAATATAACATCAGTACTGACATTAATTATATTGCATCTTACCTCCATATGGGCGTACAGAGCATACAGTAGCCTTCCCCAGCTTATAACTGGCAGCGATGGCAGTGAATGAGCACCCAGAAGCCAGGACCCGCAGCGTCACAGCCAGTCTCTCCGGGGCAGAGACCGGTGCGCTGTGCGTCGGTGCGTGCTGCAGGTGAGGGGAGATCCGGTGGGCAAGTTCATCAAAACGAGCAGCGGACATTCGAAAATATGAAAAGTGTGTCTCGTCATCCATCTCCCGCATCTGCTGAACCAACAAGCTAAACTCGCCTTGTGTAGATCTGGTCCTGTTCAGCGGGCGAACGTGCCAACGCCGTTCGCGTCGTATTTCCATGTTCGCGGTCAATAACATTAATATAAGGTCATTTTCTTCATCCTCGTCCTCCGACTCGTCATCCAACCTGAGAAGCATCTCTTTTGCCGCCTGCGAATACATTTTCTTCGTAGTGAACTGTTGAAATTACTTCCTCTTTCCGGCAACAGCCAACGTGCGTGTGACGTATGCAGTGTGAGTGCGCGTGACGTATGCAGTGGGAGGGAAGAGGGAGGGATTATCCCCACGTCCTAAAGAGGTATAAACACTCAATGCGGTCGGTGACACACGTCAGCGCTGGGTTCACTCAACGGGGGGTAAAAGACGTGACGCTAGTATAAACCCACCTTTAGTCAGTGTGTTTGTGAACTACAGTAAATGTGAGCCTGTGGTACAATATATTTGATATACTGTATCCGGTTTTATTGTGAAAGGGTCAGGGGGTTGTTTCCGGGTTCACGAAGAATAAAGACGTTCTCTAAGTTGCTCTACAAAGTGTCTCATTGAATCCTTGTGTAAAAACACGACAGCCTCCACTCAGAAACATGAACCGAGAGGCCAAGACATTATTAAATCAGCAGTTTATCATAGCGCCAAAGACACGGCCAGTCTCAGCTGGGGAAGAAGACGGCTAAAGCGTTAGCCGCTAAGGACCGTTTCTTTAGAGATATGACAAACCGCTGATCCACCAATGTCTCCACCTCTCTCTGCGGTGCACGCATGGCTTTATGAGCTCAGACCCGTGGTTTGTTTTAAGGAAGGAGGCTAGCTCAGAAAGAACATTGTTTTTCCCCCTCAGCAGCTAGCGTCGCGGCTCTTCATATCTGCCGTGTTTACTGAAAGTCTCTGCGGCTCCGCTCCGCTCTCCTGCAGGCAGGAAGGAGGGTCTGTGTTCAGTGAAGGAGAAGGGCGAGTGGGAGCCCGCGCGGCAGCAGGAGGAGAATTCTCGATATAAACGATATCGTCTCGTCTTATATCTCTTTAGAAAAAATCTCGATATTTTAAAAATATCGATATATCGCCCAGCCCTAGCTGTGAGGTTCACTGTTTTTGTTTGCAAGATACCACTCATAAACCACACTGCAGATTTTTAAATCCAACCGATTTCACATTTGGTTAAAGACCGTGTAAAGTGAATTTCAACATTTTCTTCAATAAACATTATAAATGTCGTAATTGTAATCTTGTAAATGAGTAAAAAGTCTCAAAATTGTAGCTCAATTAATTTTGGAGTTATAGATCAAACTGTGTATAAACACATTTCTCTTTCAGGATTTTTTAGGCGTGGTTTAAATGTGACCGCGTTTCGTCACGCGGTCACAAGCCCCACCCCCTGCAGCTCCAGCCGTTATAAATGCGTTCTTCGGTGGAGCCGTTCACTCGCTACCGACCGTCTCCCTCCAGTACTGGCGTGCTGCTGGAGCGACCACATGCCACCTGCACCTCCGCGCACCTCCGCCCCCCCCCCCCCCGCGCGCGTGTGTGGCGATCAGACCCCGCATGCATGTGACCGGGTCGCGCGCGCGCGTGTGTGTGTGTGTGTGAGGCGATCAGACCCCGCATGCGATGTGACCGGGTCGCGCGCGCGCGTGTGTGTGTGTGTGAGAGGCGATCAGACCCCGCATGCGATGTGACCGGTTCGGACCGCGAGTCCGCTCATCTTCTAAAAATAGCGCTGATTATAACAGCGGAGTTATGTGTCCTCAACTTTAAAAACATAACCAGAGTTGTTAGTGCACTAAAAACAGCGTAACTCTTGGAAAAAGGAGCTGCTGGAAGCCAGAACTCAGATAAAAACAGAGCAGGTGGATCTCTGCTTCCCCCGTATGCCTCCCCACACAGCTCAGCTCTGAAGGGGGCTGGACATGGCGCAGTACTGCGCTGAAACCACGCCCACGTGCGACACGCCCCCAGCGTTCTAGAGCAAGGCAAAATCATGTATTTTCATGATTTTTGACACTTAATTTTATAAGGAAAACAATGTTTTTAATCAGTCAGATTTATATGGGTGATTAATAACACATATTTATGCCATGTGACAAACTAAAAACACAAATTTAATTTCACTTTACCAGTGGTCCCCAAACTACGGCCCGCGGGGCGCATCCGGCCCGCCCCCACATTTGGTCCGGCCCCCAGAACAATAGTAAAAAAAAAAAAAAAATTTTTTTTTTTTTACAAATGAATACATGTACAGTACTGTACGGTCACCAAGTACTTAGCATATCCTAACACAGTTTTTAAAGATGAAGGAGTAAGTTGAATTGTCTCCCTTTCACATAAATATTATTTTCACACAGAGTGGGAGGAGGAGTATTTTTTTGTTTATTCTAATTCAAAGTCTATTTGCCTCATCTGTAATTCGAGCATCACCTGGCGTGGATGGAGAGTTCTGGAGTCTGCTCTCAGAAGAAAAGTATCCTTACATCCGAAGATGTGCTTTGAACTAGCACTTTTTGGATCTACCTACCTGTGTGAGTCTGCTTTTTCACACATGAAAATCATCAAGTCCAAAAACAGATCCACAATGACTGATGATCATCTGGAGACCTGCCTGCGCCTCCCAACCACCTCATACTGCCCCGCGCCTCCTCCTCTCAGTGTCAGAAGTGCCACTAAGGTAGAGACACATTTATTTTATACAGCTTGCACCAGATGACACCATCCTGCTGCACAGAGCAGCTGCCTAGTTTTGATATTTAGGTTTTATTGAGGTTTGAAATAGTTGTTGGAGATTTGTAAATCTGCACCTTTGTAAGTCACTTTTTGTAAATAGTTAGTGTAAATGAGGGAGTTTTATATTGTTCAGTTCATTGTTTATTCATTTCTTTAAAAAATATGGTGTGCTTTTCAAATATTGCGTCATTTTACTTTGATAAAATACTTTAATTAAATAAAACTAGCAACACATTACGTTCTGTTTTATTTACTTTAAAGAAGTGAGGAGTAGGGAGATGAAAAATTTTGTTTTTTGATACTGAGACTGGACGAGTAGCTCTCGGCAAACTGCCGACTTCAAAAGTAACTCTTGGTTCAAAAAAGGTTGGGCACCCCTGATTTAGGCACTCCTGCAATCGTCACACTTTTTCCTGTTAAAAACTGACTCCGGCCCCCCACCAGAGAAGGGAAAAGTTATGTGGCCCTCACAGGAAAAAGTTTGGGGACCACTGCTTTACACGGTCTTTAAGCTCAGGAGCCCGTCTGATATAAAGTCAGGTAAGAAATATTTTTTAAGCGTTTATTTAGCTAAATGTAAAGAAATAAATCGGCAAACTATTTTTTAAAATCCAGCTCAGACCAGCTGATTTCACATTTAGTTAAGCTCAGTAGAAATATAAGAAATATATATTTTTTAGGTGTTTCCGTACGGTAGTTTTATTTTAATTAAATGATGCGCAGCAAACCGTTTCTGTCTGTCTGCGCGCATCGTGTTGTTTACGTTCAAAATTAAGCTCATTTGTAATCATTTAACAAAAATTAAACCGAGACACGTTAACATATATATTCAGCTAACAAATATTTTTTTTTAGGCGTTTCTGTACGGTAGTTTAATTTTAATTAAATTCAGCTCTCGCTCCAAACCGGGCCTGTTGTGTGTGTGCACACATCGTGTTGTTTACATTTTAAATTCAGCTGATATGTAATCATTTATTAACAAAAATTAAACAGACACGTTAGCATATATATTCAGCTGACAAATATATTTTTAGGCGTTTCTGTAGTTAAATTTTAATTTAATTCAGGTCGCGTTGCACATTGGACCGCATTTCCGGGTTGTCTCAGCGGTGTGGTGACGCATAACGTCAGCGGTGGATGACGCGTTACGTCGGCGTCGGGGAGGGTTTGGCACCATCTAGTGGCCGTAAAAAAGACTGCAACGGCAGCGCGTATTAAACACAGAAGCGTATAATGTACATTTTTTCTGATTTATTCCCAAAAATTGGACAAAGCGTATTATACACCGGCGAATACGGTACGTTCATTTATTAAAGAAAAGTTCAGCTGAGACACACCTTTACTGTAATATCAGCAAAGAAATATATATTTTTAGGTGTTTATCTTGTTAAATTTTTAAGAAATGCAGCAGATACACTCGCTGCACGTCCACGCTTCCTAGAACTGAGGCAACGACAGTTTTTTTTTAATTCAGCTGATTTGACCATAATGTGCATTTATTCAGGAAAAGTTCAGCTGAGACACACCTTTACTATAATATCAGCAAACATATATATTTCAGGTGTTTATCTTGTTAAATTTTAAAGAGATGCAGCGGTTACTCGCTGTGCATCCACGCTTCACAGAACTGAGGCCACAACACTACCGTTTTTTTTTAATTCAGCTGATTTGACCGTAACATGCATTTATTAAGGAAAAGTTCAGCTCAGACACACCTTTAATGTGTAAAAATGAAAGGATGAAATGCTTTTCACCCGCCACCTCTTGTCCCAGTGTTTTAGACTAATGTGTTGAGAAATAATGGCCGATTTGATCAAATCTGAAAAATAATAATGATAGTTATTTGTGAGATCTAGAAAGTCTCATTTTAAAACATAAACTGAGAAATAAAAACAAAGATTTTGAGAGGTTGAGGATTTATTTCATCCCAGCAGCCCCCTTTCAACTTCCTCAACCCAGAGCATACCTCCACCTCTCTGGATTCTCTTCCACCTGCTCCCTAAAGACCACAATTGTGAGGATCAGTGAGTTTGTGATCCTTGTGTTTTTCCAGCTCCTGTCACACATGTCCCCTATCACAATCACTCCAGGTGTTCATCATTGTCTCTTGTTAGTGTTCTTATTTATTCTGCGTCTCCTCGTTGTTCCTCTGTACGTGGATTGTTCCGTCTACGCTCATGTTCTGCCTCGCTCCGTGTCTCTTAGTACGTATGTTTTGCTGCCAGGTCACCCTTTTTGTTTACTTTAATAAATATTATTCTTTATTTTATTCTTGAGTTTTTGAGTCGTGTCTGCACCCTGGGTTCAACCACACACCAGATCATGATAGTGACATCAGAACAAAACCTGGTAAAACTAAAACTCTGATATTTCCCGGTTTTCTTCTGGACTTACCCTGCAGGCCAGACCAGCTTCGTAGAACGCTTTGTCTGCAGGAATGAGCTCCGTGTGACGCAGCAGAGACACCGACAGCTTGGCTGCTTCGCTCACCTGAAAACACAGCAGCAGTAAAAGAACATGAGCAATAAACCCTGTAATGTACTGAGGTAGAATAGGTGTAAATTCCAGGTGTAGGCGTAAAATCTACCAGCTGTTCGACTCCCTTAGCAGCAGATCTGGTGGCAAAGTAGTGAGCGGTCAGCAGCATGTGTTCGAAGCCTTCGTGAGCTGGAGTGTTGGCCTCGGCTGACTTGGACATGTTCTCACACTGAAACGAACCACACACAGACAGAGCAGCTTCACAAGGTGTCTGCTTATAAACACATGACGTGTTCACTGAAGGCGCTGTGTTTTACCAGCTGCAGCTGGAAGTTTCGGAGGTCGACCCACATGCGTGTCGGAGAGGGTAGTCAGATTCAGGAACAAACGCTTGTACATGTTAAAGTTCTGATCACAAACATTAGTTATGTTACTTTTTAGGTAAAGTAAAGTTAAATTTAAGTTATCGAGTGTGAAATCACCCGAGGGTTCGGTGGAGCTCCGTGCTGAACGTAGAGCTGCAGAGCTTTCACAGTTTCTCCTTCTTTGATGAGATGAGCCACGTAAAAAGCCATGTACTTATGGAGGATCTCGAAGTTCTGGTAAAAACACAAAAGCAACAGTGAGTGAGGGAACCGATGGTAAATGCAACAAAATTACTCACATCCAGGTGGTTTCACCCACTCCAATCCTAAAACACAAAACTAAATACTTTTTACTGTGTGTGTGTTAAAGAAGGTTAAATTATTAAATTAAACTCAACTCTCTGAAACTGTCACAATTATTTAAGATTATTTATCTACAGTGTGCAAACAAAGGAATTATGACAGAAATGTTCTTACAGGCAACTTATTAACACATAAGACAGGGTTTCTGCAGGTTTCAACTCAAATTTAAGACTTTTTTTTAGACCAGTGTGAATCAAATTTAAGACCTATTCACAACATATGTACACGACAGAAATGTACAGAAGAAATGCATAATTACTTAATTACTTGAAAAGTAACTTTATTCAAAAAACGAAATGAACACATTTTACATGCAGTGTTGTTGATAATGGAGAACAAAAACATCTGGCCATGAGGTTGAAGATGCTTGTATGTGGACTACATAAATCTGAGCTCCTCTCCCTTAGCAAGAATCTCCTCCTCAATGTTCTTCAGATCAGCTGCTTTATCCTTGCTAGCTCTCCTCAGGACGTTTGACTTTGTTATCAGCTGAGCCATCTGACTGCCAGCCTTGCCTTCAGCCTGCTCTGCAAATTTGTCTGCATCTTTGGAAAGAACTGTGGTCCTCCTTTTTTTGAGTTCCTCCAGGTAATCTTCTGCTGCATTTCTCTTTTGGCCCTGTGCAAAAGAGTCCTTCTTTCTCTCCGTTTCAAGATGAAGACGGTATCTGGTCCTGGCTGATGCCACTGAGTTCAAGAGTTCTTTTGTGAGAGGGACTATGGTAACGCCTCCATGTTGAGTGACATATTCACATATAAGTCTCTGTGTTATTACAGTGTCCAGCTGCTTGGTTTTGGTGGTTCGATTCAGGCTTTCATCGAACATGAGCACAAACGGTCCAGTCACTTTGGAAATTAGTTCTCTTTCTGAAGGCCAGATTGTTCTATTTTGTGTAGCTCCGCCCTTTAAACTACGCCTATCGGGCGTGTCCCTGCGTTTCGCGCCCAACATTGATGACTTTTAGTCCACGCCCACCTGCTGTGGGCCCATCTATGTCCACTATAAAACCAGGGTGGACTATAGTTCTGCTCCCGATTTTTCTTCAACCAACGACGAAGAATGACGTCAACACCTTCTTTTAAATACTGCCCTGGCTGCGGCAAGGGCTTCATCCTGGCCTCCGACCTGCACAAGATGTGCGAGATGTGCAACGGTCCAGTGCACGCGCAGCAGGCGATGGAGCCCAATTGTTCCTGCCTGGCATGCCTCCGTCTGCCGGCGGAGCAGAGACGGCGCCGAGTGGACCTCTTCACCATCGGAATCTTGGAGCAGCAGCCAGCTGCGGAAGCAGGTTGGCTAAGAGATAGGGGTGGACGATTAATCGCATTTGCGATTATCTCGCGATATGTTAAAACGCGATTCTCTAATCGCACGGGCTGCGATTTGACTGGTCACGAGATTTGGTAGTGAACCGCTCTGGCCGCGCGCAGCTCTGAGTGGAGCAAAACAGAGAGAGAGCAGGGAGGAGGAGACCATGCGCTCCAACACAGTTGCTCCAGGCTCGACAGAAGTCATAAAAGTTATAAATTCAGGTAAGTTAGCTCATTTAAACGTGTATCTGATCTTAGAGGCTGAAACACCGAGACCGCGGGAGATAAACAGAGCGAGCTGGTCATGTGACCGGGTCTGTTGTTGACGGTGCCCTGTTAGCAGCTAGCTCAGCAAGCTAACGTTCTTCGTGAAAAAGCGCATTAATTATCTGATTTTAAAAAAACAGTTGCGTCGTTAGTGATATGAATTAATACAGAACCAGTAAAAATAATCGCATTTTAAATCTCAATTTATAGAAAAAAAAAAATCGCGATTAGGTTATTTTCCAAAATCGTTCAGCCCTACTAAGCAGGGTATATACAGGAATAATGAAATTAATTTCAATACCTTTTCAAGACTTTTTAAAGACCTTCCAAAATAAATTCAAGACCTTATCGTCACTTTGTTTTATTAAGCAACAAATCTTTGATTTACAAAACTGCTGTTGTTTTCAATTAAATCCGTGAATCTCAAACCTACAACAGAACTGAGATACAGTGGAAAGAAAAAAGTTCAAAAGAAGAAACTGAACCACGACTAGGTTTAAGAAA
The DNA here is from genome assembly GCA_038048925.1 of Garcialebias charrua. Classification (NCBI taxonomy): domain Eukaryota; kingdom Metazoa; phylum Chordata; class Actinopteri; order Cyprinodontiformes; family Rivulidae; genus Garcialebias; species Garcialebias charrua. Next base: position 27,450 of record JBBPBX010002639.1, read on the forward strand.
ATATAGCTTAGGTTACAACAAGACTCGTAGCTATTTTAAAGTAACTTGGTTGAACAATGGCGAATAAGAAATAAACACAGTAATCATTACATGTGCCTCAGTGCAGTTGCTTTGCATTCCAGCAACTCTTCAGTTTGCACCAGCTCACTGAGTTTTTCTTTACGTCTCCTTCTCAAGACATTGGACTTGGTGATCAGTTGGGCCATTAAAGAACCTGACTTTCCCTCTGCCTGCTCTGCCAACTGATCTGCATCTTTTTGCAGAGAATCGCACACCTCTTGTAGAACTTTTCTCTTTTTTTTCAGCTCTTCTAACTCAGCTTCAGCGTTTATGCCCATCGAGGCTACGCTCATCTTTTTTTTTACAAAATGTACAATAAGCCTCGCGGTTATTCTCGGCGACAGGCCTCAGCCATTCTTGAAAATCAGGCATCTCCAACCAGGAGTCCGAAAACTTGCATTTACCCATTGTTCTCACGGTCTCGCGGCAACTTACTCAAACACACAGACTCAACTTGGAGATAAAGCAGCCGCGCATGCGCACAAGATAGGCCTAGCCGTGAAGGCTGTTGTAACCTGACACCCTAAATTTGTGCGAAGCAGTTTCCGAATCCTCCGCGGTGAGGAAAACAAATATTAGTCGTACATACTTTTTGCTGTCAAATTATTTAAAGCTATAATAACAGCAAAAAAATAATACCTCATCAAATCGCTTTCAAGACTTTTTAATACTTTTCAAGACCCTTTATTTTCCCAAAATTGATTTATCAACTTTTAATGACTTTCAAGACCCCGCGGACACCCTGACTAAGAGACCTAGCCGACATAGCCTGTGGCTCAGAGACAGCTAGTGGCAGCGGTCCTCCCTCCGTTGGAGGCTCGGAACCAGCCTCGCCTTTTCTCCGTCCCCAGGAGAATACTAGCTGCCGGGTCCCGCCCTGTCCTCAGGGAAGCGCGGGACCGGCCCTGTCTCACAACGAGGGAGCCGAACCGCCCGGCGCACACGTCCCGGACCACGCACCAGATGGACCGGAACCGGCGCCCTCCCTGCCTTTATCAGCTTCATCCAGCCGGGCTCACTCACCAGCACCGGTGGAGTCGCCTCCTCCCCCGTCTGAGTCACCGGGGGCGCAAGGCAGCCATTCCTCCCTCCTCAACGTCCTCCCCGAGATTATCAAGTGGGCTGCGGACGTGTGTGGCATGTCGGTTCCTGAAGGCACCACTGAAGTGAGGTCCTCGCTCCTGGCGGGAAAGTTTGCGCCGAAACATGGTGGCGCGGCAGAACCCGTCTGGCCAGACCTGCCGGATGTGGTGTCTCTCCTGCAGAGTGCTTTTAAAGACCCCCTCAGGCTGAGGGCACCGGTGGTTTCATCTGCGCCCATCACCAGGGAGCGCGGGCTCACAGCTCAGGACTTTCCGGCAGTGCCGCCGCTCGAACCGAGCCTCTCGGCGGTGTTCAGGATCCGTGCGTCCAAGCACGTGGGAAAGCGGATTTTTCCACCAGCACCTGGCGACCTGCTCGCTGCAAAAACACAGGACCGCATCCACCAGTGCGCAGCTCAAGTTGGCGCGTATTCAAACATCATCGCGCTGTTAGCGCTCTCCATCAGACGTCTCATCTGACGCCACGGTCGAAGACGCGGTGGACGTCATCACAAACATGTGTGCCGTTCAGGCCATCTGTGTGTCCCGCATCACTGCATGGGCGACACTCCTTCAGAGGCAGCTGTGGCTGGGACTTTCGTCCTCCATCCCAGACGAGCGGAAAAAGTCTGGGACCTCGTGAGTAAGAGCGCTCGTAAGTCGGGGACTACCTGTACAGTAGTTTGATGTAAGTTGTGTGGGTGGCTCATAAGACCTGAATGGTATTGAGCAAAAACACTGATTTGCGAGTTAATAAATTGTGAAAAATTACAAAATGCATAAAAATTGATAAATAAACAGCTGTGCCTTGTAGGCCTGGTCTTGGAGAGTAGTCCGATTTAAGTTTTTTGTGGGTGGGTCAAATTCTGTAAAATATATTATTTTTTGTTTCTGAAGAGTGAATGCGGCCAAAAATTTGTTGACGGTCCCTAAGCGACCCATGACGTCTCTGAGTAGGGGCAGATTTAGCGCGGCTGCCCGAAATCAGACTCCATGAAGCGGACAGACGAGAGCAACGCACCGCTGAAGACACGGAGCTCGAATATCCAACGTCCAATGTGAAAATAACTTCACTGCGGTGCCAAGCTAATGTTAGCTCGAAGCTTCGGCACCACAGGCCACATGTTTGGCGCCGCAGGTTCGGTTCTGAGGCGGTGAGCTGCCCCCTCCACACGGTGTTGACCCTGAACGCCACACAGAGTTGACCCTGAACGCCACGTTTCTAACGAGGCTTCAGCTCCGACGCCATTACAGAAACACCTGCAGCCTCTCACCAACCCTCACTAAACCAACCCTCACTAAAGTTACAAGAACACAGAGTTACACAAACAAAAAAACAAAAAAAACTGCGCAAATATTTTATTTTACTACAAACTACAGAGCACGAGGTTGAACGCACGTGTAGCTTTATCCAGACATGTGCTCTGAAGCTAATTAATGCTAGCTAAGCTAAACTTCGCGACATCAAGCCCCAAATGCAACTAAGTACAAATAAAATGTTTTATGACGTCATAATTATATTAGCCCCAAATGCAACTAAGTACAAATAAAATGTTTTATGACGTCATAATTATATTGTCTTTGCAAAGAGAAAGCACACGTGAAAAAAAACAAGACTTTTTGTAAAGTTAGCTACTCGCTGTCAGAAACAGTCCGCTAAAAGCATAAACTGCTAGTTTTAAAAGTTTAAAAATGAAAGTACCTCAGGATGTGGATGGAGTTGAAGATGTGAGTCCACAGCAGAACGGTCTGAAGCTCTGACTGAGCACGCGCTACAGGTCACCTCCCAGTTGCCAGGTCTGTCGCTGACCCGCCTCATTGCACTCTGGTAAAATTAACACTTAATATGATCAACCAACATCTTCCATCATCATATTTTTACGCTGATTTATGTGTTTTTGATTGTTACATGCAGCGTAGAGGCCAGCTTCTAATTTTCTCCAATAAAACCATAGCTTTTACGGTTGCAGTAAAAATGCCGGCACTGTTAAACCTGGCAACACACCTCATTGAATAAATGCTGAGTCAGCCTCCACCTTACTTCCGGTTTATTTCTGTATGTTTTGTGAAATTTAACTGAAAAAAAAAAAGTTTATGAGCTCAGTCATCCAGGTAGATGAATGTAAAAAAGATTAAATCAAGTTAGTTTCTTTTTGGGACAAACATTTTATCATCTGAAAGACTTCATGAGTTTGAGGCCTAGATACAAAGCTTAATCATTGAACAAGTCCCTGACTTTATACAGCAATGCAATAGATTTAGCTAACTTTGTTCTTAAATAATTTATGTGAGGTTTCCATGTTAGTTTCTCATCAATAACAACACCCAAAAACTTTACCACATTGACTCTATTAATCTCCACACCACCAACTCTAAACTGGACATTACCAGTTCCTTGTCTATTTGTAAATATCATATAATTTGTTTTATCTAGATTTAATGATAATTTATTAATTTTAAACCAATTTTGTATTTTAATAAATTCTGCTTGCATCTTCGCCAATATTGATTCTATGTCCCACCCTGAGCAAAAAAAGGTTGTATCATCTGCAAATAATACACATGGAGCTCTGACACATTTACCAAGTCATTCACGAATAAGATAAACAACTTAGGTCCCAGTACAGAGCCCTGAGGAACTCTACATGTAATTTCACAGAGCCCAGATCTTACACCATACATGTACAAACTGTTTCCTATTTTCCAAATAAGTCAAAGTCAAAGTCAACTTTATTGTCAGATCTGCAATATGTACTGTACAGGACATACACAGGACCGAAATTGCGTTTCTCTCAGTCCCTCGGTGCAACAGTAAACATCTAAACATTGAAACACTGAAACATATAATAATAGACATAAGCATAAAATAGTAAAACTAACACTGTCCTGAGTTTTTTTGCATAGTGGTATAAGAGTATGAAAATTTACACCAACTCTAAAACTAAAACATTAAACATTTAATGAACATAATACTGTCCTGAGTTTTTGCATACTAGTATAAAAAAAAGAGTATAAAAAGTATAACTAAAATAAACTAAAGGTTTCTAGCATTTCCATTTCCATTTCAGTGCTTGTCCTCTAATGCCATATTTATTTAGTTTTTTAAGGAGAATGCTGTGATCAATCATACCAAATGCTTTCTTCAAATCAACATACATACTAACACAATACAGTATTGTTTTTGATCAACGGCAGTAGTTATTTGCTCTATCTATCTATCTATCTATCTATCTATCTATCTATCTATCTATCTATCTATCTATCTATCTATCTATCTATCTATCTATCTATCTATCTATCTATCTATCTATCTATCTATCTATCTATCTATCTATCTATCTATCTATCTATCTATCTATCTATCTATCTATCTATCTATCTATCTATCTATCTATCTATCTATCTATCTATCTATCTATCTATCTATCTATCTATCTATCTATCATCTATCTATCTATCTATCTATCTATCTATCTATCTATCTATCTATCTATCTATCTATCTATCTATCTATCTATCTATCTATCTATCTATCTATCCATCTATTTATTTATTTATTTATTTATTTTTATTTAACTATACCACATGTAAAAAAGCTAAGTCTGGTCACTTTTTAGATGTTTCTACCTGGATTATGGAACATGCACCAGGATGTCTATATTTAAAATTCTATATAGAGAATATAGATGTTTTTGTAGAATCTGGTTCATCAGATTTAATTCAGTTCAGTTTATATATGTATCTCCAAGCCACAACAGAAGTCGACTCAGGGCACTGAACAGAAATATTCATAAATAAAAATAAGAATTTAAAATTATTTATTTTAGGAGCAGACTGTTTTGACTTTAACTCATCACAGAACTCTCATTAGCAGGACTTGGGTTCTGGACATGCCTCCAGAATCAGTCGTAAAATGCAGGTGCAAATCCAGGCTGAGCTGAGCACGACTGTGCAGGGCTGAGCAGAGTTGGGGCTGATTAGGAGCAGTGCAAATGGGGCATTTGAGAAAGATAATGTGTATTTTCTTTTTTTTTTGTGGGAAGAAACTGAAGTGCTCGGAGTAAACCCATGGTTGGAAACCAAAGACCGTCTTCTTAGCGATAATGTAGGGGACAGCCAGTCGTTTTCGAGGGAGGCAGTGCTGGGCAGCGCTAATCCAAAAATTAGTTCCGCTATTTCTAAAGCACTTATTGATTTATTTAGGTCCGCAATTTCAAAAGCACTTATGTATTAGCAATGCTAGCGGACGCTAATGCTAACACGCTAACCGCCATTTTGAAGAGGGCAAATGGCGAAATACTTTTTTTAATCCAGCAGATTTGACCATTTGAACCGGTTAAGCTCAGAAAAACCTTGTGCTATAAAGTCAGCTAAGAAATATATTTTTTCTCAGCAAAGAAATAATTGTTTTTACCGTGTTTTCATGGAAAGTCCTTATCTTCTGTGGCCGTCGCGGCCGCCATTTTGAAGAGGGCAAATGGCGAAATACTTTTTAAAATCCAGACGCGTCGCGTAGGCCGCTGAGAAACATCCATAAGTTCACCCTCCATGTTAAAAACTCTTCGTCTGACTCTTCGAAAACAAGCAATAAGGCTGCAGAGTAACACACTGGCTGCTAACTGAGAGCGCTCGCTCTAGCAAAGAGACTGAGGGGACGCTTTTTTGTCACGGACCACATCCGGCGCTGACAGGATATGGTCTGTTAGCAGTCGTCCGGGCCCGTAAATAAGTTTTTTCGTTTTTACTGATAGATAATTAGTTATTATCGGTACTGCATTTTTAATAAAAATAGCGCAAATCCGCTTATGAATTATAAAAGTTAGTCAATCCGCTGTAAAGCTAACAAATTGTTTAGGTCCGCTGTAAGCGGATTAGCGCTTTAGCGCTCTCTAGCGGTCTAGCGCCCACCTTTGGAGGGAGGCATCGAGAACGGCGGCGTAAAGAAAGATGGGGCGATTGTTTTGTTCGTGGGACCAAACCGAAGTGCTCGGAGTAAACCCATGTTTGGAAACACATTTATTCATAGAAATGTTTTGACTGTTCATGGTCCCATTTTAATGTACTGTAATGTTTAAAAAAGATGAATTAAGTTGACATTATTCATTCATTCATTCATTCAACCTTTATTTAGTCAGGTAAATCTTTTGAACCTCATGGGCTCATTTACGAAAGCGACCTGCTAAAACTAAAGAACAATGAACAGTAATGGTAGAATTTCCTTAAACAATAAACAATCAAACAATAAACAATAGAAAACAAAAGAGAGAGAAAAAAAAAATATATATATAATATATATATATATATATATATATAATATATATATATATACATATACATATATATATATATATATATATATACATATATATATATATATATATATACATATATACATATATATACACATACATACACACACATACACACATACATATATATATATATATATACATATACATACATATATATACATATATATATATATACATACATACACACTCCTCCTTTTAACAAAGTAGCAAAAAACTAGCAAAAAACTAGCAAAACATTATAAGGTAGACGTATAAAATCAAAGACAGGAACAAATCTGCATTGGTTTTTGCCAGGATTCCAACAGATTCTGAAAACCATATAGAGAAGTCAAGGTCGAGAGCTTCAGATCTTTTTGTAAGATATTCCATGAAGCAGGAGCGGAGTAGGAGAAGGCCCTTTTTCCAAGTTCAGTCCTCACTGACGGAACACTGCAGGTAATCATGTCCTGAGAGCGCACGCTGTAGCTGCACTCACGCAAAGACATGTAGGAGGAGATGTATGAGGGCAGCAGACCAAGAAGTGATTTGAAGATGAAAATGTACCAGTGGAAGAGTCTGCGTGAGGTTAATGATGTCCAATTAACCAGTGAATACAGGGTGCAGTGGTGGGTACGATAATCACAACCAGTTATGAATCCGTTACAACGAGGCGCTCGTAAACCGGAAATCTCGTAATTTGGAACGGTTGCCATGTCTCTCGTAAGTCCGGAATTTCGCTCGTAAATTGGAACGGTTTCGCTAGCGCGACTACAAACACTCGTTTTTCATCAAAAAACTGCTTATGAGTGCATAAAAATGATCGGAAACGTGTGTCCATATGTTTAGCTAACTAACTGTGGTGAAAAAACACATGAAAACTCAGTATTTTTTGCGTTTTTTCCAAAAATTCGCCAGCTCGTAAGTCTGGAACCTCGTAGATCAGAGCGCTCGTAATTCGGGGACTACCTGTACTGTATTGAATAAGGACCTCAAGTGATGATGATTACACAGATTACTTTCATTAAGAAACTTTTCACAGAGACCAACTAACACAATGACATTAAAGTTTTTAAAATTGTCTTAGCATAACTGAGAAATGTATTCTTAATGGAACTATGTGTTTTAACGTAAACATTTACTCTGCTGAATAAGAGCACTGCAGTTACGATTTTCCTTCTCTGTGAATTCCAGGCCTGCAGTCAACAAACAAAAGAAATGTTCTGCTACCAGTGATAATCAAAAATGTTTTTGTTGTCTATATAGATGGCGATTCGTTGTTCGGGGGCATTGATGGCTTTAGTCGCCTCATTGTTTACCTGACTGCTGCTACAAACAATCGTGCCACAACAGTTCTTCAGAGCTTTCTTGAAGCTGTGAATACATATGGATCTCGTGTTCGTTCAGACAAAGGAGGGGAGAACGTACTAGTGGCACACTTCATGGTCTCAACCAGAGGTCAAAACAGAAATTCTCACATAACAGGAAGAAGCACACATAACCAGAGGTATTTAAATTAAAGTCTTGATTTATTCTCCATTCTCCATGTTTTCATACTGACTACTTCCATGGAAGTTGATACCTTTTCCAAAATAGTATGAAAAATAACCATAGTGAATTCCCGGGGTAAGTAGTAAGGTCATGAACTCAATGTCCACAGAGCAATAACTGGATACCAGGGTGGCGTTGTTACACCAGCTGTTGTTAATGTAAAACCAAACACCACCTCCCCTGGATTTACCTGTAAGAGTATGGCTCCTGTCTGCTCTAAAAGTTGTTAGCCCCTCCAGGCTGATGGCATTATCAGGAACAGATGAGTTTAGCTATGTCTCTCAGAAAATTAGAATGCATTAGTTTCTTGTTTCCCTTTTGGTGGTTAAATCCAGCTTCACATAGTCCAACTTTCTTTCAAGGGATCAATCAGAAAGGGTTAGCTTTTAGCTTAGCTGTAAGTCCACAACGACATCCTCGCTTTTCTTTTTTCTCACGTCTTCTCTGGTGTCTCCATGTCTCCGGGCTGTTGGAAGATTCAACTGCTCTAACTGATCTAAGCTGATTAAGCAACAAATTTGTCTAATGACTAAAAACAGTTGCATGAAATGACTATCATTGATTGTAATAATAATAATAATAATGAATTCAATTTATAACGCACTTTTCATTAATGAAAATCTCAAAGTGCTACAAGGTGCAACAGAATTAAGTGTCAATAAAACAAGAAATAAAACAAGTAAAATCAATAACAGTATCAGCTAAGATCAAAAGTACAAGCCCAAAACCAGAAAAGTTGGCACGTTGTGGAAATCGCAAATAAAAACAGAATACAATGACTTGCAAATCTTTTTCAACCTATATTCAATTGAACACACTGCAAAGACCACATACTTAACGTTCGAACTGGTAAACTTTGTTATTTTTTGCAATTATTAGCTCATTTGGAATTTGATGCCTGCAACATGTTTCAAAAAAGCTGGCACAAGTGACAAAGAAGACAGAGAAATTTGAGGAATGCTCATCAAACACTTATTTGGAATATCCCACAGGTGAACATGCAAATTGGGAACAGGTGGGTGCCATGATTGGGTATAAAAGCAGCTTCCTTGACATGCTCAGTCATCCACATAGAAGGATGGGGCGAGGGTCACCACTCTGTGAACAAATGCGTGGGCAAATTGTCGAACAGTTCAAGAACAACTTTTCTCAACGAGCTATTGCAAGGAATTTAGGAATTTCACCATCTACGGTCCGTAATATCATCAAAAGGTTCAGAGAATCTGGAGAAATCACTACACGTAAGGGGCAAGGCCGAAAACCAACATTGAATGCCCGTGACCTTCGATCCCTCAGGCGGTACTGCATCAAAAACCGACATCAGTGTGTAAAAGATATCACCACATGGGCTCAGGAATACTTCAGAAAACCACTGTCAGTAACTACAGTTCGTCGCTACATCTGTAAGTGCAAGTTAAAGCTCTACTATGCAAAGCAAAAGCCATTCATCAACAAGATCCAGAAACGCCGCCGGCTTTGCTGGGCCCGAGCTCATCTGAGATGGACTGATGCAAAGTGGAAAAGTGTTCTGTGGTCTGATGAGTCCACATTTCAAATTGTCTTTGGAAACTGTGGACGTCGTGTCTTACGGACCAAAGAGGAAAAGAACCATCAGGACTGTTATAGGCGCAAAGTTCAAAAGCCAGCATCTGTGATGGTATGGGGGTGCATTAGTGCCCAAGGCATGGGTAACTTACACATCTGTGAAGGCACCATTAATGCTGAAAGGTACATACAGGTTTTGGAGCAACATATGCTGCCATCCAAGCGACGTCTTTTTCATGGACGCCCCAGCTTATTTCAGCAAGACAATGCCAAGCCACATTCTGCACGTGTTACAACAGCGTGGCTTCGTAGCAAAAGAGTGCGGGTCCTCCCCTGGCCTGCCTGCAGTCCAGACCTGTCCCCCATTGAAAATGTGTGGCGCATTATGAAACGTAAAATACGACAACGGAGACCCCGGACTGTTGAACAACTTAAGCTGTACATCAAGCAAGAATGGGGAAGAATTCCACCTGAAAAGCTTCAAAAATTGGTCTCCTCAGTTCCCAAACGTTTACTGAGTGTTGTTAAAAGGAAAGGCGATGTAACACAGTGGTAAATATGTCCCTGTGCCAACTTTTTTGCAATGTGTTGCTGCCATTGAATTCTAAGTTAATGGTTATTTGCAAAACAAAATAAAGTTTCTCCGTTCGAACATTAAATATATTGTCTTTGCATTCTATTCAGTTGAATATGGGTTGAAAAAGATTTGCAAGTCATTGTATTCTGTTTTTATTTGCGATTTGCACAACGTGCCAACTTTTCTGGTTTTGGGCTTGTAGAATCATGAGGAGGTAGAGTATGCTCGGTTGAAAAGAAAGGTCTTCAAGCCGCTCTTAAAGTCAACCACAGACTGTGGGGCTCTCAGACAGTCAGGAAGAGAGTTCCACAGGCGGGGGGCAGCCACACTGAAAGCCCGGTCTCCCATGGTCCTTAATTTGGTTCTCGGAATGTGAAGGAGATTACTGTTCTGTGACCGCAGCGACCGGGTGGATGAGTATGGAATAAGAATATCCTTCAGATAATCTGGTGAAGTTCCGTGTAAGCATTGATGTGTAATGAGAGCAGTTTTGTACTGAATTCTGTAGGCGACAGGAAGCCAATGAAGGTTATGGAGAATGGGCGTAATATGTTCAAATTTACGAACTCTCAACAAGATCCTTGCTGCACTGTTTTGAATATATTGAAGTTTCTGAAGGTTTTTGCCAGGGATTCCAATAAACAGGGAGTTGCAGTAGTCGAGCCTGGAGGAGACAAAAGCATGGACGAGCTTCTCAGCATCGGAAAAAGTTAGGGATGGGCGAAGTCTGGAGATGTTTCGAAGATGGAAGAAGCAAGTTTTAAACAGAAGCTTAATGTGATTTTCAAATGTAAGATTGGAGTCCATTTTTATTCCAAGATTAGTAACAGAGGTGGAGAGGGGGATGTCTTGTCCAGAAAAGGAAAGTGTTGTTATAGGAGATGTTTGTACCTGGTGAGGGGTGCCAATCAGTATGGCCTCAGTCTTGGAGCAGTTTAATTGAAGAAAGTTCTGATTCATCCATGCCCTAATTGCCTCCAGGCAGGCAGAGAGGGCAGTGAGTGAAGATGGAGATGACAAGGTGGAAGATGAGGATGCTCCAGTCCTGATGTAAAGCTGTGTATCGTCGGCATAACAGTGAAAAGAAATGTTGAACTGATTAATAATTTGACCTAAAGGCAGCATGTAAAGGGAAAACAGCAGGGGCCCCAGAACCGACCCCTGAGGGACACCACAGGAGACACAGACTGTCTGGGACGTGGCGTTGCCAAGACTAACACATTCCAGCCTATTGGAGAGGAAAGATTTAAACCAGTCCAGGACGGTGTCACAGAGACCGACCTCCACATGAAGACGGTGGAGGAGGATACTATGGTCCACAGTGTCGAAGGCTGCAGTGAGGTCAAGGAGGACAAGGATGGAGGGAGAACCAGTGTCAGCAGCCAAGAGGACATCATTGGTAACTCTCAGCAATGCAGTCTCAGTACTGTGAGCTGCCCTGAATCCAGACTGGAACTTCTCATACAGGGAGTGTTGTTGTAGGTGATCCTGCAGCTGAGCAGCAACTGCTTTTTCCAGCACTTTAGACAGAAAAGGGAGGTGTGAAATTGGGCGGTAATTAGAAAAAATGTCGGGATCCAAATTAGATTTTTTCAGAAGAGGCCTAATGATGGCAGTTTTTAGAGGCAGTGGAACATGACCAGATTGTAGAGACTGATTTATTATTTGAGTGATTAGTGGGCCTATTGCAAAGTGATTGGTTTTTATGAGAGACGAGGGGAAAGGATCCAGGGCGCAGGATGAAGGCTTCATTTTCTTGATGATGGCCTCCACCTCACTCTGAACAACTTCGTCAAAGCTGTTTAGGGTCCCAGAGTGCAGACGGGTAGGTGGCACACTGAGAAAGAGGAGGTTGTGGAGCTGAGATCTGATACAGGTGACCCCCGACCTACGACCCCATCGACCTGCGAACCACGGGACCTACGAACATATCATATTTAATAAAAATATGAAATTACTGTATTAAAAAAAAAAAAAAATTTTTTTTTTTTTTGTGTTTTTGTGTTTAAATGTTCTTAATTTCATGTTCTGGTTGTTTTAAAGGCTTTATAAATAATAATTATGATAAAAAAGATCATTTCTGATCATTTTTGAGCAATTTCTGAGCAATCTTGGGCAACAGGAAGTAGGTCTTCAGTTTACACGGTCACAAATTAATGTAGAACACCGGACGGCGGACGCCATTTTAGGTTCAGTCACTGGGGTCTCCGGTCACAGAACACCGGACGCCATCTTAGGTTAGCTGCCGAGAGCCGGACGAAGACTGGTGACCAGGATGGCTTCATATGGATTAATTACTAGCTGGAAACGTCTCTGTGAACTTTGTGGATGTCTCAGGCAGCAGCGGATTTATCGCCGATCGTGCCAGGCCGCCGTGCGAACACCTCCGGCCGGCCTGGCTACACCTCCGGCCTGGCTAGCTCCAGAAGCTAACACGGGAGCTAACACGGTAGCCGGCCGAAGACTGGTGACCAGGATGGCTTCATATGGATTAATTACGAGCTGGAAACGTCTCTGTGAGCTCTGTGGACGTCTCAGGCTGGAGCAGGAGCTACAGATTGATCGCGCCGCCGCTCCAACACCAGCTCATGGCTTGGCTAGCAGAAGCTAGCCAGCTAGCTAACACAGGTCTGGAGCAGCTGCGGTGGTTCACTGGCCGGCCGCCGCGCTGCTCGGCCCCGACAACAATCAACGCATGGCAACCTAAGATGTCGGCTTTGACCATCTCAAAGTAAGAAAATATATTTTTATTTATTCTGTAAATGTGAATAGCAATGTTTAACATTACAGTACACTACTGTACATTTAATGTGTGTGCGCGCTCCGTTAGCATGATAAATAAAGGTTGAATGAATGAATGAATGAATAATTTTTTTTTTAAATATAAAATTTCACCCCCTACCTACGAACGGATCGAGCTGCGAACGGTTCTTAGGTCCCTAACTCGTACGTAGGTCGGGGGTCACCTGTAGTGTCAACTTTGGTTTTAAAAGACGAAAGGAACAGGTCGCATTTTTGAGCAGAGTCCTCAAGGGTTAGGGTTTCACTGACCCCAGGAGGACAAGTGCTGCATTCACTGACCACAGGAGGACAAGCATCTGTCCTGTGGTGCATTCACTGACCGCAGGAGGACAAGCAACTGAGTCACATGGTGCATTCACTGACTGCAGGACAAGCAACTGAGTCACATGGTACATTCAGTGACTGCAGGACAAGCAACTGAGTCACATGGTGCGTTCACTGACCCCAGGAGGACAAGTGGTGCATTCACTGACCACAGGAGGACAAGTAACTGGTCACACGGTGCGTCCACTGACAGCAGGACAAGCAACTGAGTCACATGGTGCATTCACTGACTGCAGGACAAGCAACTGAGTCACATGGTGCATTCAGTGACTGCAGGACAAGCAACTGAGTCACATGGTGCGTTCACTGACCCCAGGAGGACAAGTGGTGCATTCACTGACCACAGGAAGACAAGTAACTGAGTCACAAGGTGCATTCACTGACCACAGGAGGACAAGTAACTGAGTCACAAGGTGCATTCACTGACCACAGGAGGACAAGCAACTGAGTCACATGGTGCATTCACTGACCGCAGGAGGACAAGCAACAGAGTCAGATGGTGCATTCACTGACCCCAGGAGGAAAAGTAACTGGTCACACGGTGCATTCACTGACCACAGGAGGAAAAGTGGTGCATTCACTGACCACAGGAGGAAAAGGAACTGGTCACATGGTGCGTTCACTGACGACAGGAGGACAAGCGGTGCATTCATAGACCAAAGGAGAACAAGTGTTGCATTCACTGACCACAGGAGGACAACAAACTGAGTCACATGGTGCATTCACTGACCGCAGGAGGACAAGCAACTGAGTCACATGGTGCATTTACTGTCCGCAGGAGGACAAGGAACTGAGTTACATGGTGCATTCACTGACCCCAGGAGGACAAGTGGTGCATTCAATGACCACAGGAGGACAAATAACTGGTCACAAGGTGCGTTCATTGACCACAGGACGACAAGCGGTGCATTCATTGACCACAGGACAAGTAACTGAGTCACAAGGTGCGTTCACTGATCGCAGGAGGACAAGCAACTGAGTCACATGGTGCATTCACTGACTGCAGGACAAGCAACTGAGTCACATGGTGCATTCAGTGACTGCAGGACAAGCAACTGAGTCACATGGTGCATTCACTGACCCCAGGAGGACAAGTGGTGCATTCACTGACCACAGGAGGACAAGTAACTGAGTCACATGGTGCATTCACTGACCCCAGGAGGACAAGTGGTGCATTTGCTGACCACAGGAGGACAAGTAACTGAGTCACAAGGTGCATTCACTGACCACAGGAGGACAAGCAACTGAGTCACATGGTGCATTCACTGACCGCAGGAGGACAAGCAACTGAGTCAGATGGTGCATTCACTGACCCCAGGAGGAAAAGTAACTGGTCACACAGTGCATTCACTGACCACAGGAGGAAAAGTGGTGCATTCACTGACCACAGGAGGAAAAGTGGTGCATTCACTGACCACAGGAGGAAAAGGAACTGGTCACATGGTGCGTTCACTGACCACAGGAGGACAAGCGGTGCATTCATAGACCAAAGGAGAACAAGTGGTGCATTCACTGACCACAGGAGGAAAAGTGGTGCATTCACTGACCACAGGAGGAAGAGGAACTGGTCACACGGTGCGTCCACTGACCACAGGAAGACAATTAACTGAGTCACAAGGTGCATTCACTGACCACAGGAAGACAATTAACTGAGTCACAAGGTGCATTCACTGACCACAGGAAGACAATTAACTGAGTCACAAGGTGCATTCACTGACCACAGGAAGACAAGTAACTGAGTCACAAGGTGCATTCACTGACCACAGGACAAGTAACTGAGTCACATGGTGCATTCACTGACCGCAGGAGGACAAGCAACTGAGTCACATGGTGCATTCACTGACCACAGGAGGACAAGCAACTGAGTCACATGGTGCATTCACTGACCACAGGAGGACAAGCAACTGAGTCACATGGTGCATTCACTGACCACAGGAGGACTAGTAACTGAGTCACAAGGTGCATTCACTGACCACAGGAGGACAAGTAACTGGTCACACAGTGAATTCACTGATCACAGGAGGACAAGTAACTGAGTCACAAGGTGCATTCACTGACCGCAGGAGGAAAAGCAACTGAGTCACATGGTGCATTCACTGACCGCAAGAAGACAAGCAACTGAGTCACATGGTGCATTCACTAACCCCAGGAGGACAAGCAACTGAGTCACATGGTGCATTCACTAACCCCAGGAGGACAAGCAACTGAGTCACATGGTGCATTCACTGACCCCAGGAGGACAAGCAACTGAGTCACATGGTGCATTCACTGACCCCAGGAGGACAAGTGGTGCATTCACTGACCGCAGGATGACAAGCAACTGAGTCACATGGTACAATCACTGACCGCAGGAGGACAAGCAACTGAGTCACATGGTGCATTCACTGACCACAGGAGGACTAGTAACTGAGTCACAAGGTGCATTCACTGACCACAGGAGGACAAGCAACTGAGTCACATGGTGCATTCACTGACCGCAGGAGGACAAGCAACTGAGTCAGATGGTGCATTCACTGACCGCAGGACAAGCAACTGAGTCACATGGTGCATTCACTGACCACAGGAGGACAAGCAACTGAGTCACATGGTGCATTTACTGTCCGCAGGAGGACAAGGAACTGAGTTACATGGTGCATTCACTGACCCCAGGAGGACAAGTGGTGCATTCAATGACCACAGGAGGACAAGTAACTGGTCACAAGGTGCGTTCATTGACCACAGGAGGACAAGCAACTGAGTCACATGGTGCATTCACTGACCGCAGGAGGACAACCAACTGAGTCACATGGTGCATTCACTGACCGCAGGACAAGCAACTGAGTCACATGGTGCATTCACTGACCACAGGAGGACAAGCAACTGAGTCACATGGTGCATTTACTGTCCGCAGGAGGACAAGGAACTGAGTTACATGGTGCATTCACTGACCCCAGGAGGACAAGTGGTGCATTCAATGACCACAGGAGGACAAGTAACTGGTCACAAGGTGCGTTCATTGACCACAGGAGGACAGGCGGTGCATTCACTGACCACAGGACAAGTAACTGAGTCACAAGGTGCGTTCACTGACCGCAGGACAAGCAACTGAGTCACATGGTGCATTCACTGACCACAGGAGGACAAGCAACTGAGTCACATGGTGCATTCACTGACCACAGGAGGACAAGCAACTGAGTCACATGGTGCATTCACTGACCACAGGAGGACAAGTGACTGAGTCACAAGGTGCATTCACTGACCACAGGAGGAAAAGTAACTGGTCACATGGTGCATTCACTGACCACAGGAGGACAAGTAACTGAGTCACACGGTGCGTTCACTGACCACAGGAGGAAAAGTAACTGGTCACAAGGTGCGTTCACTGACCACAGGAGGGCAAGCGGTGCATTCACTGATCACAGGAGGAAAAGTGGTGCGTTCACTGACCGCAGGAGGAAAAGCAACTGAGTCACATGGTACATTCACTGACCGCAAGAGGACAAGCAACTGAGTCACATGGTGCATTCACTAACCCCAGGAGGACAAGCAACTGAGTCACATGGTGCATTCACTGACCCCAGGAGGACAAGTGGTGCATTCACTGACCGCAGGATGACAAGCAACTGAGTCACATGGTACAATCACTGACCGCAGGAGGACAAGTGGTGCATTCACTGACCGCAGGATGACAAGCAACTGAGTCACATGGTACATTCACTGACCGCAGGAGGACAAGCAACTGAGTCACATGGTGCATTCACTGACCACAGGAGGACAAGTGGTGCATTCACTGACCGCAGGATGACAAGCAACTGAGTCACATGGTACATTCACTGACCGCAGGAGGACAAGCAACTGAGTCACATGGTGCATTCACTGACCACAGGAGGACTAGTAACTGAGTCACAAGGTGCATTCACTGACCACAGGAGGACAAGCAACTGAGTCACATGGTGCATTCACTGACCGTAGGAGGACAACCAACTGAGTCACATGGTGCATTCACTGACCGCAGGACAAGCAACTGAGTCACATGGTGCATTCACTGACCACAGGAGGACAAGCAACTGAGTCACATGGTGCATTTACTGTCCGCAGGAGGACAAGGAACTGAGTTACATGGTGCATTCACTGACCCCAGGAGGACAAGTGGTGCATTCAATGACCATAGGAGGACAAGTAACTGGTCACAAGGTGCGTTCATTGACCACAGGAGGACAAGCGGTGCATTCATTGACCACAGGACAAGTAACTGAGTCACAAGGTGCGTTCACTGACCGCAGGACAAGCAACTGAGTCACATGGTGCATTCACTGACCACAGGAGGACAAGCAACTGAGTCACATGGTGCATTCACTGACCACAGGAGGACAAGCAACTGAGTCACATGGTGCATTCACTGACCCCAGGAGGACAAGTGGTGCATTCACTGACCGCAGGAGGACAAGTAACTGAGTCACACGGTGCGTTCACTGACCACAGGAGGAAAAGTAACTGGTCACATGGTGCATTCACTGACCACAGGAGGACAAGTAACTGAGTCACACGGTGCGTTCACTGACCACAGGAGGAAAAGTAAGTGGTCGCAAGGTGCGTTCACTGACCACAGGAGGGCAAGCGGTGCATTCACTGATCACAGGAGGAAAAGTGGTGCGTTCACTGACCGCAGGAGGACAAGCAACTGAGTCACATGGTGCATTCACTGACCGCAGGAGGACAAGTAACTGGTCACAAGGTGCGTTCACTGACCCCAGGAATACAAGCGGTGCATTCTATGACCACAGGAGGACAAGCAACTGAGTCACATGATGCATTTACTGACTGCAGGACAAGCAACTGAGTCACATGATGCATTTACTGACTGCAGGACAAGCAACTGAGTCACATGGTGCATTCATTGACCCCAGGAGGACAAGTGGTGCATTCACTGAACACAGGAGGACAAGTAACTTAGTCACAAGGTGCGTTCACTGACCCCAGGAATACAAGCGGTGCATTCTTTTTTTTTTTTTTTTTTATAAAAGAAACAAGTACAAAAAAAACTTACAATGTCAAACATGGCTCGAGACTTAAGGCATGCATAGCACAAAAGAGAATAAAGGCACATAAACAAAAACAAAAATGTGTTTTGGGCAGCTTACAACAGAAATTCGTTACAGATTGTTTTAGTTTTTAAAGCTTTTGCATTAGTACAGTACTTTAAAGTAGCTAAGTAAGAAGAAATATAATTAGAAAACACTATAAATCTAGGTTTTAGCAAGGAGAATTTACAGCTGTGGATGTAAAATTTGGCTAAGAGTAGTATTAAATTTACAACAAAAACTTTCTTACTTGAAATATTTGGACAAAAGAAACCAAACAGTATAATTTTAGCGTCAAATGGTAGGTCAATTTCTAACTTTCTATTTACATACATGAAAATGTCTTTCCAGAACAGCTGAGTATGAGAACAGTCCCAGAAGAGATGGATGATGGTCTCCTCAGAGCTGTGGCAGAGTGAACACATTGGGTCTACGTTTGGACGGTACTTGGAGATTATATAGTTTACAGGATAACATTTATGCAGAATCTTTAGGGACACTTCTCGAATCTTATTAGTTATAAAGTATTTTCTAGGTAACAACCAAACATCTTTCCAACAGATATCATTAAATAAATTATCCCAGAAGAATATAGAAGCAGGTTTACTAATACATTCTCTAATTATTAATTCTCTAATACATTTGTTATTTGTTTTTTCACTTAAAAAAGGGTCAGAGTTACCAATGAATAATTCTTCAGTTAAATAGTTTGTGCTGTTGTGTACAGGATTTGACATCAACATTTTTACACCAGATGGAATTGCATCAAAGACAATTGCAAATTCTTTTGGTAGTACTGGAAAGTTATACGTAGTTAAAAATTCACTGTAAGAGTAAGTGTTGCCGTCTTTGTTGAATAACTGATGTACATGAACTATTCCTCTGTCAAACCAATTTTTAAAGAAAATAGATTTATGTTTAAAACAAATGTCTTTATTCTATGACCACAGGAGGACAAGCAACTGAGTCACATGATGCATTTACTGACTGCAGGACAAGCAACTGAGTCACATGATGCATTCACTGACCCCAGGAGGACAAGTGGTGCATTCACTGAACACAGGAGGACAAGTAACTTAGTCACAAGGTGCGTTCACTGACCACAGGAGGAAAAGTAACTGCATCACAAGGTGCGTTCACTGACTGCAGGACAAGCAACCGAGTCACATGGTACATTCACTGACCCCAGGAGGACAAGTGGTGCATTCACTGACCACAGGAGGACAAGTAAATGGTCACAAGGTGCGTTCACTGACCACAGGAGGACAAGCGGTGCATTCATAGACCAAAGAACAAGTGGTGCATTCACTGACCACAGGAGGACAAGTAACTGAGTCACACGGTGCATTCACTGACCACAGGAGGAAAAGTGGTGCGTTCACTGATCACAGGAGGACAAGCAACTGAGTCACACGGTGCATTCACTGACCACAGGAGGAAAAGTAACTGGTCACAAGGTGTGTTCACTGACCACAGGAGGACAAGCGGTACGTTCATTGACAACAGGAAAACAAGTGGTGCATTCACTGACCACAGGAGGACAAGCAGTGCATTCATAGACCACAGGAGAACAAGTGGTGCATTCACTGACCACAGGAGGAAAAGTGGTGTGTGTCCTGGTAGTTGTAGTGGTGGTGGCCCAGGATTTACTTCAATGTCACCAGCCAAAAGCAGTATCAGAACAAGATTAGCAGTTCCGAGAGATAGTAGAAAACTGTTAGATTGTTCTTTTCCTGGGGGTGGCCTGGCATGGCCATAATCCAGCAGCTTTGTGAAGAGAAGATGTTGACTGTTTAGCTGGCAAGAAGATTAGATTGCCACTTTTCCTTGGGCATGTTAAGCTCAGAAGTAGATAAAAAGATATAAAAACAATAAGCACATAAGATTATGGCAAAATCCGAGGCCTTTTGATGTTTTTGAATAATTTTTAAAACAAACACTCAGGACCTGCCAGAAACTAACTTTTTCCGATGCTGAGAAGCTCGTCCATGCTTTTGTCTCCTCCAGGCTCGACTACTGCAACTCCCTGTTTATTGGAATCCCTGGCAAAAACCTTCAGAAACTTCAATATATTCAAAACAGTGCAGCAAGGATCTTGTTGAGAGTTCGTAAATTTGAACATATTACGCCCATTCTCCATAACCTTCATTGGCTTCCTGTCACCTACAGAATTCAGTACAAAACTGCTCTCATTACACATCAATGCTTACATGGAACTTCACCAGATTATCTGAAGGATATTCTCATTCCATACTCATCCACCCGTTCGCTGCGGTCACAGAACAGCAATCTCCTTCACATTCCGAGAACCAAATTAAGGACCATGGGAGACCGGGCTTTCAGTGTGGCTGCCCCCCGCCTGTGGAACTCTCTTCCTGAATGTCTAAGAGCCCCACAGTCTGTGGTTGACTTTAAGAGCGACTTGAAGACCTTTCTTTTCGACCAAGCATACTCTACCTCCTCATGATTCTACTTTTGATCTTAGCTGATATTGTTATTGATTTTAATTGTTTTATTATTTGTTTTATTGTAATTTAATTCTGTTGCTCCTTGTAGCACTTTGAGATTTTCATTAATGAAAAGTGCGTTATAAATTGAATTCATTATTATTATTATTATTATTACCTGCCAAACTGTGTGTCTGCACCTCGGCAGCCATCTTGGATGTCTGTTTAGAAAACCACAGGGTCAACCAAAGTGCTGTACAATAACACAAAAGACAAGTTAATTAAAAACGATAAAAAACATACAAGCCGGATTCCAAAAAAAGATGGGACATTGAACAAATTGTGAATAAAAACTGAATGCAATGATGTGGAGATGACAAATGTCAATATTTTATTCATAATAGAACACAAATCACAGATCAAAAGTTTAAACTGAGAGAATGTATCATTTTAAAGGAAAAATATGTAGTTTCAAAATTTCACAGCGTCAACAAATCCCAAAGAAGTTGGGACAAGTAGCAATAAGTGGCTGGAAAAAGGAAAATGAGCATATAATGAACAGCTGGAAGACCAATTAACACTAATTAGGTCAATTGACAACATGATTGGGTGTAGAGTGTTTGTGTCTCTCAGAAGCCAAGATGGTAAGAGGATCACCAATTCCACCGTTGTTGCACAGAAAGATAGTGCAGCAATACCAGAATGGTGTTGCCCAGCGTAAAATAGTAAAGACTTTTAAGTTTTCATCATCAACCGTGCATAACATCATCAAAAGATTCAGAGAATCTGGAACAATCGCTGTGCGTAAGGGTCAAGGCCGTAAAACTCTACTGGATGCTCGTGATCTCCGGGCCCTTAAACGTCACTGCACCTCAAACAGGAATGCCACTGTCAAGGAAATAACAGAATGGGCTCAGGAATACTTCCAGAAAGCATTGTCAGTGAACACAATCCACTGTGCCATCTGAAACTCTACAGTGCAAAGAGGAAGCCATTTCTAAGCAAGCTCCACAAGCTCAGACGTTTGCACTGGGCCAGGGGTCATTTAAAATGGAGTGTGGCAAAATGGAAGACTGTTCTGTGTCAGATGAGTCACGATTTGAAGTTATTTTTCAACAAGATAATGCCAGACCACATTCTGCAGCAATCACATCATGGCTACGTAGGAGAAGGATCCGGTACTGAAATGTCCAGCCTGCAGTCCAGATCTTTCACCTATAGAGAACATTGGTGCATCATAAAGAGGAAGGTGCGACAAAGAAGGCCCAAGACGATTGAACAGTTAGAGGCCTGTATTAGACATGAATGTAGAGCATTCCTATTTCTAAACTTGAGAAACTGGTCTCCTCTGTCCCCAGACGTCTGTTGAGTGTTGTAAGAAGGGGGGATGCCACACAGTGGTAAAAATGGACTTGTCCCAACTTTTTTGGAATTAGGTTTGGTTCGAACCCCAGTCACGGCATAGTTTTGTGGTGTGTTTGAGCAGCACACCTAATCACAACTGCTCCCTGGCGTGCTTTCTACAGTATAGCTGCCCACTGCCACCTGGTGGCGATTGGGTTAAATGCAGAGGCAAATTTCGTCTTGTGTGGAAACATGCATAGATGACAAAAATATGACATTATTATTATTATAAGGATCTAAATATACACAAAGATATATGCTAAACACTAATATTATAACATAATACAGTATATTAAACAGCAGCCTGAACATGAGTCTGTAGTGAGCAGATGGGTATGAGTAGTAGTATGAGTTTAGTTGTCAGTTAACACAAGGTCAACAATGCAATGAAACATTCAGGATGAGAAAAACCAGTTTGACTTGCTAAGACAAAAACAAGGAGAAATACTAAAGCCTGTACTAAAAGTACAAAATAAAGTACCAAAAAGTGAAAAAGGAATAGAAATATAATTCATTCAACCGTTATTTAGGCAGGTTAATCTCATTGAGCCTCGTAGACTCATTTACAAGAGCAACCTGCTACAAACTAAAGAATTATGAACAACGGTAGAATCTCCTTCAACAATCAACAATAGACAAACATAAGAGAAATACAGATTTTGTTTTTTTAACAAAGTATCAAAAACTAGCAAAACATAAGGTAGATGTAGAAAATCAAAAACAGGAACATGACTTCATTGGTTTTTGCCAGGATTCCAACAGATTCTTAAAACCAAGTTCTCAAGTTCACTTTATTAGGTCCCCAAGGGGCAATTCATCTACAACATGTAGAGGTGGTGAGACAGCCAGCACATTCATACAGCTATAATATGAAACAGAATAAAAAGTACCATCAAAACAAAAATACATAAAAACATTACTAAAAAGGTACAACATGATAAAAGCAAACCATTCAGCCTTAAAAACATGAAGTTAGATTTCCAAGATAAAAATATGTAAAAGGAGATAAGTCTTTAACCATACTTTTTTAAACTGTTCGTTCTACATTTGGGTAGGCCATATCTTCTGCCTGAAGGCAGAAGATTGAACTGAGCGTGTAGAGGTCAAGAGCTTCAGATCTTTTTGTAAGATATTCCAGGAAGCAGGAGCAGATGTATGAGGGCAGCAGACCAAGAAGTGATTTAAAGATGAAAATGTACTATAATAATTATAATATAACCATATATTAATAATAATTACAAGGTCCAAACAAATATAGTAAACAGCAACCATACCATACCACTTTATTTATAAAGCACTTTAAACAGTGACAGTGCACACCAAAGTGCTGTACTTCCCTGATTAAGTTTCAGGGAAGGGTCCATTATCACCCCCAGATTAGTGACCCTTTGTTTCTCTAGGGGGGTTGGAGAGAGGACGACAATGTCGTGGTTCGTGAATGAGCCATTGGGATGGAACAACATGACTTCAGACTTCTTCTCATTGAAACTTAAGAAGTTTGAAGACATCCAGTCATGGATGTCGGCCAGGCAGTCAAGAAGAACTAACGGCTAGTCTGAGCAGGGCAAAGCTTAAAGTGAGTTATTCCATCTTAAAGTGACTAAAGGAAGGTAATAATGCTTTTGCCAGTGTTTATTGTTAGCAAAATATTGCATGTATCATTATGACTTTTGAGATTGCAGTCGTTTTAAGACAGCAGTACTTTGCGACTAGCCGTTAGCTCGTCAGTCTAGTCAGATGTACAGTCTGTCTCCTAACTGAGGTGGTTCAAATGCTATCTACAACAGGTAAGATTATAAATGTTCATAACTGCTCCACATAACCCCACTTCAAAAGATTTGGAAATATCCCTTAAAGATGTTTTGAAACTTTTTTTAGGATAAAATATGGGAAGCCAGACTGCAAGACATTAAAGACCGTGTTAAGTGAAATTAAATGTGTTTTGAGTTTGTAACACGGCATAAATATGTGTTATTAATCACCCATACAAATCTGACTGATTAAAAACATTATTTACCTTATAAAATTAAGTCTCAAAAATCATGAAAAAACATAATTGTGCCCTGGTCTGAAACGCTGGGGAAGCGTGTCAGCGCGTGGGCGTGGTTTCAGCGCAGTACTGCCCCCGTGTCCTGCACCCTGAAGATGTTTGCGAAGGCTTTGATCTATAACTCCAAAATTAATTGAGCTACAATTTTGAGACTTTTTACCCATTTACAAGATTACAATTATGACATTTATAATGTTTATTGAAGAAAATATTGAAATTCACTTTACACGGTCTTTAAACATCAGCACGAGTCTGAAAAAAAGCAGCTGCATCCGTCTTGTAGAAACTGGTCAGTCAAGAACTCGTCCTGTCGCCCTCCAGCTGCTGGACGAGATGTGCAGGGTGCAGTCGTCCGTGACGGAGCACCAGCTATACAACCGCTGGCTGCAGCAGGACATGAGCAGGAGGCTGCAGGACGACGAGCAAACCCTCAAGGCTCAGAGGGAGCAGGTCAGCTCGTTTCGCTCCGGGTCTGAGCAGTTCTGTCGGGGCAGGAAGTGAGGCCTTGTTCAGGATATCCTCCATTTACCTGTGTTGATGTCTTACAGTACTGTAGGAAGTTAGTAGTTCATTGAAAACACTTTAATCACATAAAAACTACATCATTTAGACTTAAAACAGTTTCTTGTTGCGCAGTTCAGGTTTTTATCAGACAAAGCCACACAGAGGATTTGTTAAACGCCAAGGGTCCTGACGAGCACTAGTAGCTAAAGGAGCGCATCGAAAGTGACTATAGGAACTGCATTTTCTACAAAACTGCAATTCAAACGCTGAGTTCTGATTGAAGTACAACATGCTAACCCACTAAACATTAGACGTCCAGGGGACGTCGAGGTGACGTCTATACAGTATCGAGTCCATTGGTCGAAGACCAATTCTGGACGTCTCACCAACGTGCAAAAAAGGTCTATTTTTGGACGTCTAACTATGACCGCATTTGTACGTCGTCTGAACGTCAGACATGGTGGAGGTCATATAGACCAGGTTCACCGAGTTAAACTTTTAGGACTATAAATTTGCAGTTAGACAATTGATTTATTAAGAATGTTGTTTTTTAATAACATTTTAATGCATTTCCTCAATTCTTTTTTTTATTTAACAAATTAGATCCAATTCTAGACGTCTGCCCGACGTGCAAACAAGGTCTACTTATGGACGTCTAACCATGACCACATTTGTACATCGTATGAACGTCAGGACTTGGAGGTCATATAGACCAGGTTCACATTCAATCTTTTATAAATTTGCAGTTAGACTATTTATTAAGAATGTTTTTAAATAACATTTTAATGAGTTTCCTCAATTATTTTTTCGTTTTTACAAATTATATATATATTATGTATTTGAAGAAAAAGTTGTTGATTAGCCCACCTGTGAAAACCTGTTGAAAATCTGTGTTTTGTTGTTATTCATTCATTCTACCTTTAAAGGCAGTGAGATCTGACTCATTTACAAGACCTCAATTTTATTCCACGAATAAATACGTCACACATTCATTTCAGTAGGTGGCGGTACTTGTGGTTTTTGCTTTCTGCCATTAAAAAACAAGAAGAAGAACTTCAGAAGCCGCGCGTTATGATTGGATTGGAGGTAGCACGTGATCATCTTCCAACCAATCAATGCCACTCTTCCAAGCTTGAACCTAGTGCTTCTCAAAACCAACTGCTCATTTCTCTCTTCGTGATGCTTTCTTCTGGTCATTGCTGTTGGAGCTCAACTGTGTTCAGTGTTCACGGAACTCAACTCATTATCTTGCTGCAAATCCATTCTGAAGTTTAAGGTAATTGGCTCCCTCTCTTTCTCAGCCATCATGGACTACGTGCTGCTCAACCTAAACTTGCTTGCTTTATTCCCCTGGGATAAAATTCTAATGTACCGTATTCGTCGGTGTATAATACGCACATTTATTGCTCATTTGAATGTCCTGCGTATTATACACCGAAGCGTATTATCTATGGATTTTTTCCCCATATTTTTAGACCCATTTTTGGCTCTTATTCGCCGTTTTTTATTTTGGCCTAAAAATGGTGCAGTACAGGTAGTCCCCGAATTACGAGCGCTCTGATCTGCGAGGTCCCAGACTTACGAGCTGCGAATTTTTGGAAAAAACGAAAAAAATACTGAGTTTTCATGTGTTTTTTCACTACAGTTAGCAAGTTAAGCATATAAACACACGTTTCCGATCATTTTTATGCACTCAAAAGTAGTTTTTAGATGAAAATAGAGTGTTTTTAGGTGCGCTGGCGAAATTTACGAGCGGACTTCCGGGTTGAATTTTTGGAAAAAACGAAAAAAATACTGAGTTTTCATGTGTTTTTTCACTACAGTTAGCAAGTTAAGCATATAAACACACGTTTCCGATCATTTTTATGCACTCAAAAGTAGTTTTTAGATGAAAATAGAGTGTTTTTAGGTGCGCTGGCGAAATTTACGAGCGGACTTCCGGGTTGAATTTTTGGAAAAAACGAAAAAAATACTGAGTTTTCATGTGTTTTTTCACTACAGTTAGCAAGTTAAGCATATAAACACACGTTTCCGATCATTTTTATGCACTCAAAAGTAGTTTTTAGATGAAAATAGAGTGTTTTTAGGTGCGCTGGCGAAATTTACGAGCGGACTTCCGGGTTTACGAGAGAAATGGCGGCCGTTCCAAATTACGAGATTTCCGGTTTACGAGCGCCTCCTTGTGACGGATCTCGCTCGTAAATCGGGGAATACCTGTACCAGTTTCGGCCGCTATGGGCGCTAATGCGCCCTGTAGTCTGTTTACCTGCAGACTGTACCTGGAGGCGTATCCTGTTATTCGTGTATTCTATAAAACCCATCACCCCCCCGCCAAATCACTGAGAGAGAGCAGGAGAAATCAACGACAACACATTCATACCGAGAACAAAGAGAGAAAATGCAGCCAAAAAGGAATTCCTACACTGCAGAATTTAAGCTGCAGGTCGTGAAATTCGCTGTGGAAAACAGCAACCGAGCAGCGGGACGTCACTTCGGGGTCAACGAGGCCTGTGTTCGGTTGTGGAGAAAGGCGGAGGTCTCGCTGACCGCCATGAAGCGGTCCAAGAGGGCGAACCGTGGGAAGAAGGCCCGCTGGCCCCAGTTGGAGGAACGGATCAAACAGTGGGTTTTGGAAGAACGCGCGACCGGGAGAGGCGTCTCCACAGTCCAGCTTCAGCTGCACACCGTGGCTCTGGCCAAAAACATGGACATTTTGGAGTTCGCTGGCGGTGCATCGTGGTGCTACCGTTTTATGCAACGAAACCAGCTTTCTCTGAGGGCGCGCACCACTATGTGCCAGAATCTTCCAGCAGACTTCGAGGAGAAGGTCGCCAGCTTCCGCGCCTTTGTCTCCCGCCAAGTCCACGCAACGAAACCAGCTTTCTCTGAGGGCGCGCACCACTATGTGCCAGAATCTTCCAGCAGACTTCGAGGAGAAGGTCGCCAGCTTCCGCGCCTTTGTCTCCCGCCAAGTCCACGACCACCATATCTCGCCAGCAAAAATTGTGAATATGGACGAAGTTCCACTGACATTCGACTTGCCAATGACGAGAAGTGTCTCAAATAAAGGTGAGAAGAGTGTCTCCATTATGACCACAGGACATGAAAAGTCCCACTTCAAGGATTTTATCTGTCATCTAGCAATGGTTTTCAAAGGATTTATTAGCGACCTTACTACTTGGAGCTGTACACCGTGATGATCCAGATCACAAACATCAATACTGACGCTCTGGAGCAGTTCGACCACAGCCTTGAAAATCCATATGGCATTAAGTATGGAGATAAAAAGAAGAAGAAGCTGTTCAAGAAGCTCGTTGCAGGAATTGTTGGGAAAAGCTCTGGGCCAGCAGTCCAGGGAGGAGGTTCCATCGCTCTTCATAGTGGAGACTGAATCGCTGGGCCTCGCCACTCTCTTCGCCCCTGAGAATGATGCCATGTAGGAACAAGTGGACTTTTTACTGGCTGCAGATGAACTTGTGCTTACAAACTCAAAATTCAGTGTGACGGACGGACGTTCAGCAAACTGCTGTGCTGAGTGGTAGCCTAAATTTTTTTTCAAACAATTCTGACAACAAAATTAACTTTACTGAAGTAAAAGAACTTACTGATGAGGGTGGACGATTGTTTTACCTGGTCGAGGCGTTTTTCGTAGGCCGGATTGTTGTTTGTAGGGACCAGCGGACCACTCGTGCCGAAGAACCCGGAAGTTGGGCGTCGGACCTGGGAGCTGGGACCAGCGGACTGCTCGTGCCGGGGGACCCGGAGGTTGGGCGACGTGCCTGGGAACTGGGACCAGCGGACCGCTCGTGCCGGGGGATCCGGAGGTTGTGCGTCGGACCTGGGAACTGGGACCAGCGGACCGCTCGTGCAGAGGGACCCGGAGGTTGTGCGTCGGACCTGGGAGCTGGGACCGGCGGACCGTTTGTGCCGAAGAACCCGGAAGTTGGGCGTCGGATCTGGGAGCTGCGGCGGCTGTTTCAGGGCTGCAAAGGTGGTGTGGTGGGCCTTGTTACTAGGCCTTGGCTTCGACTTTCGGCTGGCCAACTTTGTTAAAGTGATTCATAAATGGACTATGTATGTGTGTGAATGGTGGACCTCTTGGCTAGGCCTCCGCCTTCACCGCTAAGATAACAACAGGGAACAGAGTGGAACTGAGAGACTACGATTTGACAATCTTCCAATCAATTTATAAATACGTCGAAAAATGTCAAGTAAGGATAGAAAAAAGGAACGAAAAAAAGAACTCTTAGAGGATCAAAATCTTGACAACATGGATGACATTAAATAGTCTTTGAACTTTATGGGTATGGAACAGGCCAAACTATCTTCCAAGCTGGACCAATTAATGACATTATTTGAAGAAGTTAAACAACTTAAACTTCAAATAATTGAAAAGGACAAGAGAACTACTGAACTAGAAAATAAAGTGGATGACATGGAGAGAATTGCGAGACAAGAGAACTTGGTGATATCCTTATTGGACGTAAAACCAACATCCTACTCCAAAGCTCTCACTGGAAAGGATACAACTGAAAACGCCTAACCTCAAGATCTGCAGTCCTTGGAAGACCATAACATTCTTTCGCGATAAAAACATTGATATTAACCAGAGTAATATATCTACTTGTTACACCTTGCCTAAAAAGTCCAACAAAGGCAAACCAGCCATAGTTGTTAGATTTATTAGCAAGAAATTAAGGAATATGGTGATGATGCAAACATAAAAATTACAAGGAAAAATGTCTACATAAATGAACATTTAACGAAAAAGAATAACAATATTGCATGGGAAGCAAGATTGTTAAAAAAACGAAAGAAGATAGTATCGACTTGGACCAGGAATGACAATGTTTGGATGAAGGTACAAGAAGGTCAACAGGCAAAAATGATAAAAGATGTGAAGGACTTGGAAAAAATCGGATAAATAAACAAAAACAAAAACGAACAACACTAACATGTGATGAAACTGGAAAAAATTTGATATACTGATAACATGGGACAATTTACTGGTTTGTATACAAGTACATACGATAATGATGATTAATGATGACTTAGAACAAAAAATTTATAGTGTTGACGATGAAATTGATAAGGAATTCTTTCCCAAAGTGGAAGTTTGTGATTATTATGATGAAAAGAAGTTCAATGACATAAGTTCTGTAAAGCCTCACCCAACCCCCGACCTACGACTCCACCGACCTACGGCCGCCCGGACTGGAGGATCCATCTGGACCAGATACATCAGCACCGAGACGAAATGATGTCATCGCTCACAGACACCAAGGTGCATTCACTGACCCGGTTCAGTTTTACTGCAGTGTTTTTTTAAATTTTAAACAGCTTTCATCAAGAAGGAGCTCAAATCAAGGCTTGAATCTGTGAGCAAGCAGTTTTTTGTCTGTTAGTAAAATATCTCCACACAAGATTTAAAACTTTGGTCAGTTTTACTTTAAACTGTCTCTCATCAAACTTTAGAGTCTCCATTTGGAGAATGACTGGCTACAGCCTGGGAGTGTGCATGAAAGAAGTTCTGTGTCTGATTTGTTTTCAATAAATCAAGAGAGTGAACAGAATGTGTTTTCTTTTGTGTCGAGATCGTCCGTGGGGTCATGTCGCCCTCTAGCGGCTCAAGTACGCACACTTCCCACCACTGATAAAAAGCTGGTCTGATCATTACAACCCTGCAGCTTTTGTCAACAAGGGCAACACCGTGTTCCTTAAAAAGGACTATTTAAAGACTGCAGAGTTGTACAACAAGGCTCTGAGAAATGACTCCTTGTGCACCGAGGGGCTCTATAATCTGGGTAACCTTTGCTTTTTAGCATTCAGAAGGGATTTTATGAGGAGGAAGTTGATTCATAGCACAGTAACATTAACTTAAATCACATTGTGCACAGTGATTAAACAAAACCACCAAGTGTATTTGTCTTTTTTTAAAGTCATTTCAGGTCGGATTTTAAGCTTCTGCTATGAAAAGTAGGTCAGTCAGTCAGTGAAGCCCTGACCACAGATTTAGCTTTGTTTGTGCATCAGGTCATTGGAGGACACGGAGCAAGATGGCAGCATAAGATCGAGCTCCCTTGTTGAAAGAATAAAAAGGCCTCCCTAAATCAAAGAAACTATCTAGACACGATTGGAACTTGACACAATGAATAATAATGAGTGAAAAGCTACTTCAAACCTGCCTATTTTTATTTCTAAATTATATAAATAGTCTGCTCATTCATTCAACCTTTATTTCTACAGGTTAGTCTCATTGAGCCTCGAGGACTTATTTAGAGAGCCCTGTAGGATGCAGATTAAATGATAAACTTGGGGGCACCTGCCTAGGTGGTTACAAATCAGGCCGAGGGGCAAAATTAAAATAATGAGCATGGCCAAGAATGCAGTTTTACAAGTGTGCACATGAAAATAGGCTGTGATTTACAAAAGCGGACCATTCACAACACTTAATATGGTCACTGGGTCCCGGACACTCAGAATTCAATGGGACTGCAATGAAAAATTTGCTTGTTTTCTCATATTTGCGAGTCTCCAACTAGTCTTCAACTAGTCTCCAACTAGTCTCCAGCTAGTCTTCACCTAGTCTTCAACTAGTCTGAGCTCATTTTGGTACAGAGGAACACCAGCTCTGCTCAGACCTTACTCCAGCTGGAGGATCTCCCCCCCTTATCTCCGGCCATCTTATAGAGTAAACTCATTTCAGCACCTTGTATCCACAATCTCTATATTTCGACCATGATCCCCATTTCTTGATCATATTTGGGTAAATGGATCAGTAAATCAAGAGCTTTGAATTCTGGCTCAGTTCCTTTTTCACCACAACAAACCAGAGCAACATCCTAATCATTGCAGATGATCCCCAGATCCATTGATCCGTCTCATGCTCCATCCTATTATCACTGGTAAACAAGATACTTCAGCATAGCAACAGACTAAAGCTGCTGCATGTTTGTGGTGCCTTCACACTGTTTCCAGACAGTGATGTATTCTGCATCTTCTGTGCAGCTCACGCTGGTGGTTTGACAAAGATGTAAACTTTAATATACTGATATTGGTGTCATTGTTTCCAGTAAATAACACTTACAGATATGTATGCTTTCATTGAAAACTTATCTCATCAGAAAGAAGTTCAATGTAACAGTATGTACATCATGTGAAGTCGTTTATTTTGCTAAATGTTTATTTTGTCAATATTTAACAGCTTAAAGGGTTTAAATTGTGTTTTCTTAATCAAAGTACTCATTGCTATTTGCTTGTAAATATCTTTGCTATATTGATCATAAAATATTCTGACCATAATGTTTTTTCTAAGTTTGTAGGAAATATGTCTGTACTATTAATATGTAGCACCCACTGCTGTAACAGAAAACCTAGCGCAAAACATTTTCCTCTCATTTTCTTATGTGCGATCAGGCCGTGGAAAAACCGAAGACCTCTGAGAAGGACAGCACGGAAAAACCGAAGACCTCTGAGAAGGACAGCACGGAAAAACCGAAGACCTCTGAGAAGGACAGCACGGAAAAAAGTGCTGCAGCCTCTACTCTTTCTGGTCTCTATTTCCTGGTAAGAATGACTTTGTTATAAACACCTAATTGTGGAACGAGCTGCCACTGAAGGTCAGGCATGTCCCATCCATCTGTTTTGAAAACTCGTTTAAAAACACGTTTTTTAATTGGCTTTTAACCTAGAGTGAGTTGGCATCTCTGTCTTAATGTTGCATTCTTTTACTTGTGATGTTCTTATTATTTATATGATTGTTTTTATTGTTTTGTGCTTGTTTTTGTGTTTGTACAGCACTTTGGACGGCTGATAGGTTGTATTTTAAGTGCTTTAGAAATAAATTGGTATGGTTTGGTAACTGATAACAGTAGATATAAAATATATCACTGTAAATATATAGCTAATGTATATCGTTTAATCTGCCAGATTTCCATTTGAGATAAAATGCCTCTCATTTACAAAAATACCAAAACACTAGAAGTTTGCCAGTAAAAATTTATAAAAATTAATACTTTGAGTCTGACAGCAGGCTGGATTCAAGTCTTGTGTGTCCGCTGTTCCCCTCTAACCTCTAATCTGTTGCAGGAAAAGGATTATGACCAGGATGAACGGTTTGCTGAACTCGCCATGAAAACTGATCATTACAACCCTGCAGCTTTTGTTAACAAGGGCAACACCGTGTTCCTTAAAAAGGACTATTTAAAGGCTGCATAGTTTTACAACAAGGCTCTGAGGAATGACTCCTCGTGCATCGATGGGCTCTATGTAACCTTTGCTCTTTAGCATTCAGAAGGGATTTTTATGACGAGGAAGCTGATTCATAGCACAGTAACATAAACTTAAATCACATTGTGCACAGTGATTAAACAAAACCACCAAGTGTATTTGTCTTTTTTTAAAGTCATTTCAGGTCGGATTTTTTAGCTTCTGCTATGAAAAGTAGGTCAGTCAGTGAAGCCCTGACCACAGATTTAGCTTTGTTTGTGCATCAGGTCATAAACCTAACTCTGGACCATTGGAACAAGTGAACAGTTCAATAAAGACTTTTCTACCTGTAAATAACCCCAAACTATCAGTTCTTGTTACAAACAGTCATGAATGGGTTTAGACAGTTGTCAACACCATCCTTCCTGCTCTGCTCCTTGTACCTGATTCCACCTGCAGGTAGATCATTGACTTTCTACCGGATCGGAGTAAGTGCGTGCGGCTGGGGAAAACTGTCTCGGACACTCGGACTCTAGACACAGGATCACCACAGGGCTGTGTACTTTCCCCTCTGCTCTTCTCCCTGTACACCAACTGCTGCACCTCCAGTCATGACTCCGTACAACTAGTAAAGTTTGCAGACGACACCACCCTCATCGGGCTCATCTCAGATGGTGATGAGTCTGCCTACAGAAGGGAGGTGAATTGGCTGGTGACCTGGTGCAGCGACAACAACCTGGAGCTTAATGCCCAGCAGACGGTGGAGATGATCGTGGATTTCAGGAGAGTCACAGCCCCTCTGCCCCCCCTCATCCTCAACAATACCCCCGTCATCACTGTGGACTCCTATCGGTTTCTGTGTGTGACCATCACCCGAGACCTCAAGTGGGAGCTGAACATCAGCTCCATCATCAAGAAGGTTCAGCAGAGGATGTACTTCCTGCGGCAGCTGAGGAAAGCCAAGCTTATGGTGCACTTCTACACAGCCATCATTGAGTCCATCCTCTGCTCCTCCATCACAGTGTGGTATGCCGGGGCCACTGCCAGGGACAGACAGAGACTACAGCGTGTTGTGCACTCTGCAAAGAAGGTAATCGGCTGTAGTCTCCCATCCATCCATGATCTGTACGCCTCCAGGACCGTAGGACGAGCTGGTCGGATTACAACTGACCCTTCTCACCCTGGACATGGACTATTTGAACCACTCCCTTCGGGC
Organism: Garcialebias charrua; assembly: GCA_038048925.1. NCBI lineage: Eukaryota > Metazoa > Chordata > Actinopteri > Cyprinodontiformes > Rivulidae > Garcialebias > Garcialebias charrua. The sequence continues at coordinate 61,568 of JBBPBX010002639.1, forward strand.
AGGAGGCTTCGGTCCATTCGGACCAGAACCTCCCGCCATAAAAACAGTTTCTTTCCATCTGCCGTCAGTCTTCTGAACATTCATAATACTGTTACTGTTTAACTCTGCATTATCATTTATCACTGGCCTAAAACTGTACATCATAACTCCATTTATCTTCTAGCACCATTTGTCACTGCCATTTATTGTGAATATTATTGAGAATAATTGTGCTGTACTGCATTGTGTTTACTGGTTGGTGTGTACATGTGGTTTTTTTTCTTCTATTTTTACTTCTTTTTATTGCACCTTTATGCCAAAGCAAGTTCCTAGTCAGTGAATTGTATTCTTTGATAATGGCAATAATAAACTGATTCTGATAGTAGAGCACCAACAGACCAGCAATCAGCAGAACCACACCTACACTTAGACAAATGCACACAAATGTCTACGCCATGATCCATCCATCTGCTTATCCGGGGTCGGGTTGCGGGGGTAGCAGCCTAAGTAAGGAGGCTCAGACTTCCCTCTCCCCAGCCACTTGGAGCAGCTCCTCTGGGGGAATCCCAAGGCGTTCCCAGGCCAGCCGAGAAACATAGTCCCTCCAGCGCGTCCTGGGTCTTCCTCTGGGTCTCCTCCCGGTGGGACATGCCCGGAACACCTCACCAGGGAGGCGTCCAGGAGGCATCCTAACCAGATGCCCGAGCCACCTCAACTGGCTCCTCTCGATGTGGAGAAGCAGCGGCTCTACTCTGATGGTGCATTCAGACCTAACAGCGTTTCAACGGCAGGAGCGTCCAGTTTACATGCAAAGTCAATGGGGGACGCGCTTCCAGCCGCGTCTTGGCGTCGGGCGTCACGTCGCGTGCGTGTTGAGCGTGCTGGAAAGCGTTTTCCGTGCACGTGAACCGGCTTCAGCCTCCAAACCACGCATTCACCATGCTGAAGATTTCGCCGTTCAAACTTTCAAACGCCGCTCAACTCTACCTGATTGGTTGGTGTGTCAACCAATCAGGGAGAGTCGGGGGAGAAGAGAGGGGGTCAGGGGGAGAGTCCCTATGTGACGCGGAAACCAGTGACGCGGAAACGATTGCGCATGTGACGTATTGTTTGTGGGACACAGAAAAAACCCGCGGAGTCATGGACTATGGAAGAGAAACTCATTGTAGCTGTGTGTTCGCGACAAGGACGACCAGTCAAGTCTGCTCCACAGAGACATAAATAAAAAGCTCCTCGCCTGGCGGAGTGCAGTGGACTCGGTATACCGGTAAGCTCCTCCCACACACCCAGCAGCAGTTTCGCGTTCTGGCGTTCTGGTCCAGTAGGTCTGGACACCAAGTGCGTCCACTTGCGTGCGTGACGAGCTTTTTGGAAGTTGAAACGCTGTTCGGTCTGAATGCACCATGAGTCCCTCCCGGATGACCGAACTTCTCACCCCATCTCTAAGGGAGAGTCCAGACACCCGAGGACCATAGATGAGGGTGGGAACGTAGATCGATCGGTAAATTGAGAGCTTTGCCTTTTGACTCAGCTCTCTCTTCACCACGACAGACCGGTACAATGCCCGCTTCACTGCAGACGCTGCACCTATCCACTTATCGATTAGGGATGCACCGATCCGATACCAGTATCGGTATCGGTTCCGATATTAAACAAAGTTCTAGATCGGATATCTGTAACAATGGACCCGATCCATAGGGGCAATCTATACAGTTTATATCTATGCTGAGCTCCGCGCGTGATGTGACGTTATGCGCCAGCGACACGCAGTGCAGTGGCACGTGCAGTTTTCCAAATGGAGCGAACGAAAGGATCAGCCATCTGGAGCTTTTTTACTTTACCTCACCAAACACATCCGACGGCTATGTGCAATACATGCGCAGTGACTGTTCCAAGGGGCGGAAGTAAAGCTTCAAGCTACAACACAACCAACTTAATCAAGCATCTCCAGCGATTTCACCCGAAAGAGCACGCCGAGTTTGTTGAACGGAGTCAACAAAAAGGAGGCGGCATGAAGCAACTGACTTTAAGGAGATGAAGGAAAGAGGTACAAAGTTTCCACCTAATAGTGTACAGGCAACAAAAATCACTGAGCGGGTACTAAACTTTATTGTCATGGATGGACAGCCGCTCTCAGTTGTTGGAGATAAGGGATTCTGGCTGCTAATTAACCAGCTGGAGCCTCGCTACGAGATGGTGAGCAGAAAATATTTGTCAGAAACGGCTCTACCTGAACTGCACGGTAAAGTGTGCAAACGCATATTAGAGGAGATAAAAAATGTTAAAGCCATGAGTTTCACGACAGACATTTGGAGCTCTGACGTCTCCCCCGTGTCACTTTTAAGCTTAACGACACACTGGCTGGATGAGAGTTTTGTGCCACACAGCGCAATGTTGAACACAACAAACTTTCGTGGGTCACACACCAGTGAAGCGATAGCAGCTAGCCTGAAGGAAATGTTGGACAAGTGGCAAATTCCGTAGAGCAAAATTCACGTGATTTTGAGGGACAACGCCAGCAACATGAGAAAGGCGATGGACTCTTTCTCGACCTCGCTACGTTCTCCCCCGTTTGAGCCGTTGGCGACTGTGAGCCTTGAGTACTTGTCTAAAAAGACTGCTTTTCTCCTTGCCATGGCTTCAGCGAAGAGGGTGGGTGAACTGCACGCGTTGTCTGTTCACGAGTCTTGTTGCCGCTGGAACCCGGCTGGTTCTGGCGTTACTCTGGCCCGACGTGGGATTCCTTCCTAAGGTGGCCTCGTCTGCAAGCTGCTCTGTGCCCCTTCAGCTTGCTCGCTTTGATGCATGCGGGCCTGATGAGCCTCTCTGTCCTGTTCGGGCTCTGGAAGCATATGTCAGGCTCACTGCTTCTCTGTGGCAGTCTGACAATCTGTTTGTTTGTTACGCGGGGCCTCGTAAAGGGTAGGCCCTTTCCAAGCAGCATCTTTCACGTTAGATTGTGGAGCTGGTGGGACAGGCGTACGTTTTACAAGGTCGCCAACCTCCTGCTGGTCTGCAGTGCCATTCCACCAGGGGCATCAGTGTGTCATGCGCCGCTATGTCTGGGGTCTCTTTGGAGACTATATGTGCTGCAGCCTCCTGGTCATCTCCGAACACCTTTGCTAGGTTCTACAGGGTTAACCTGGCTGCCTTTCACCCACTGGAAGGAATCCTGTCCCAGCGTTCAACGTTCCAGTAAGGTGGACACTTGTTTGTTTGGTTGTTTGATTCCTCAGGACTATGTTGGTACTAGTCATCCAGTGCTATTAAGCACCGCCTCTGGCGGTCAGTAGGGATGAAATAGAATGAAAGATACGACTGTAACTATGGTTCTATGAATCCTGGATGACCGCCAGAGCATTTGGTCCCTCGGAATCATCGTGTTTTTTGCGAGAAGATTTCAAGGGACTGGGCTACCGGTGTCACGCGACACTCATGCGCAAGAGTTAAATCCAGTGCTATTAAGCACAGCCTCTGGCGGTCATCCGGGATTCATAGAACCGTAGTTACAGTCGTAACTTTCGTTTTACGCTTAAATCTCAGTCGAGCTCCGTCAGCACGGAGGTTGAGAAGGTTTCATGGCAGGATGCTCCAGGTTCACACTGATGTTTTGTTTCAGGCTCAAGTATCCAAACAGAAAAACAGAAGAGGAGTTGGTGATGGAGGACGACGCCAAGCTCACACTCCGCAAAGCAGAGGAGGAGATAATTGTGAGTTTTACTTTTATTAAATTGATTTTACCCAAAACGTTTCCATCCTAAATAAATCAAATGGTTTTTTTTGTGTGCAGTTTTGTGGATCAAAACCCAAATGAATAAACTTGGACTGGAAATCATTAGTAACTTTTAAAAATGTTTCTTGTCCAAAGCTCCTCACATGCAGAGTTTAACAATGAGCTGCAGACAGAAACCTGTTGAATTTAAAGTTCAGTTTAAATCGTTTGTAAGAAAATAAGGATTGTAGTGACGTCCGTTTGTGTCGTCAGGAGGAAGCTGATGATGAGGAGGAGACCGTGATGGACCTGGAGGCGCTGACGTTACGGACCGCTCACTCCGTGAGAAATACGATTTCATCTGATCCACTTCCTGTCAGGTCCTTCAGTGAGAACATTGTGCTGTCTGACAGGAACCAGAACCGTCGTCCAGACCCAAAAACATTCTGGAGTCCAAGATGGACGCTGCAGAGTGGAACCTGGAGATGGAGCGGGTTCTGCCTCAGCTCAAAGTCGCCATCCGGACCGACAACAAGGTGCGCACTGCTGAGGCGTCCCACAGGGCGTCCTGCTCTGCTGCTGCTCTAACTCTGGTTCCTTCATGTTCCTCGTGTCCTGCAGGACCCATCTGGACCAGATGCATCAGCACCGAGACGAAATGATGTCATCGCTCGCAGACACCAAGGTGCATTCACTGACCCGGTTCAGTTTTACTGCAGTGTTTTTTTTATTTTAAACAGCTTTCATCAAGAAGGAGCTCAATTCAAGGCTTGAATCTGTGAGCAAGCAGTTTTCTGTCTGTTACTAAAATATCTCAACACAAGATTTAAAACTTTGGTCAGTTTTACTTTAAACTGTCTCTCATCAAACTTTAGAGTCCTGTTGCAGATGGAGCCTGAAACACAAGAGTCTGCTGGACTCAGAACCTCGTCTCGGCTGCAGACACAGTTTCTTGTCTCTGTGAGGTTCACGTCCTCCCCGTCTCCGCAGAGCTACCTGGACGAGCTGCAGGACGACATCAAGAACACCCTGGAGAAGGTGAGCAGCCGAGAGGAGTTCATTAACAACCTGCTGGAACATCTGGTCCAGGAGTACCGCAGGGCTCAGGACACGCTCAGTGAGGTGAGGGCACGACGCCCGCACCACAGTGAGAAGGTTTCACGAGCAGAAGAGTTAAAGACGAAGCGTTTTCCTCCACCAGGGCAAAGCACGGTACCAGCAGACGAGCACACGGGTGATGGAGAAAACCAGAGCCCTGGCTGAGGTCAGTGAACGCATCACCAAAAAGGTTATACAGCTGTTTCTGAAACAAAGGCCAAACTTAGAAAATAACTTTAAAATGAGGTAAACGTCAGATTAGACTCTAAAATCTGTAAAAAAAATTAAACTGGAGGAAGGAAAATAATCAGAAAGTTTACAAGTTTTTCTTCAACAATCAGCCGAACGTAAAGTTTCTCCTGAAACAAACTTCTTCACTCCGTCTGCTCAGACTTCACAGATCGTTTAAGTTTCAAACGAGAGTTTCATTTTAAACACAGTTAAATATTCTAGAGACGTTTCTGAGGAATAAAAATAGTGAAAGTATTTATTTTGTAGAGCGAAGCCGAAATGCAGAGGATGAATCCTGTTTCTGTTGGTGCTGATTTAATTAAAGTCTGAAGGAGCGAGTCTCCACACGCTGACGAAAATGAAACGATTAGTTTAATTCAGAGCCGAGGCTAAAGTGGAGGTCAGAGTTTCATTAAAAGTTTTTGAAACACCAAGTCCTGACCTGGAAATCACATCATCGGACACCAGGAGAACTCCTGCAGCTTCAGGAAATGACTCTTTGTGTTTCAGGTCAGCGAGGAGCTGGAGAAGGTGAAGGAGGAGGTGGAGGAGAAGGGCAGCAGCATCTCTGACGGAGGTGAAGCAGCATCGATCTCAGTTTGCTCTTCGTGTTGGCCCCTTGACCTCTGACCTGTTCCCCTGTGTCTCCTCACAGATCAGTTGGTGAAAGTCAAGCAGAGACTGAAGAAGCTGAAGCAAAAGATCTTTCAGATGGACGGGAAGACCGGCGTGCTGCAGGCTGAATTCAAGGAGAAGTCCAACATCACCCAAAAAAATGCACGCCGCCAGCACCCTGGAGGCCGCCGCCGGCTTCGGCTAGTGTCCCCCGCAGGATGGGGACCTGAAGAGGAAACTCACGGGCCGCTTCTGGACTTTGAACTGGACCTGACTGAGTATATATAAAAAAAGTTTAAACCGTTGTCTCGTTTATTATATTTTTATATTTAGTCTTTTTTGTTTAAATAAAGTAATTTTGATACTGTCAAAAGTAAGTTTTAAGTCACTGAGGTCTAATTTGTAGACTAAGATGATCACAATAAACGGACAAGAGTACCACCTCCAGCTCGTAGACACGGCGGGGCAGGATGAATACTCATCTTCCCAGAGACGTACTCCATAGAGATCAACGGCTACATTCTGGTTTATTCCATTAACGTCTAATAAAAGCTTTGAAGTTGTTCAAGTTATCCATGAAAAACTGTTGGACATGGTTGGAAAGGTCCAAGTTCCAATTATGCTCGTCGGAAACAAGAACGACCTACATATGGAGCGAGTAATCGGTTGTGAAGAAGGAAAAGCATTAGCCGAGTCCTGGAATGCAGCCTTCATGGAGTCCTCTGCTAAAGAGAACCAGACGGCCGTGGAGGTTTTCCGGAGGATGATCCTGGAAGCAGAGAAGATGGATGGTGGCGTGCAGCCGGGAAAAACCTCCTGCTCCATGATGTAGAGCCGTCCAATCAACACACAGGACACTGCACTGGGAAATCCCGTTACTTGAAGGCTAGCCGCCAGTTCTCCTCCACCTCAGCCGACTCCACCCCTCTTCCCCTCCCCAGGGTCCTAAATATCCAACGCTGTCTATTTACGGCTCTGATTCCACTCTTATTTATCAGTATTCCCCATTCCCATTTTTATTTTTCTTTATACGTTTGAGTTTTAAGAAATTGATGCGTGGTGGTTCCCTCGTCTCATATTTCCCTCAGCCCATGTCTCCATGTCTGTGTGCAGCACTGATGCAAAACATTAAGCAGCCTTCGAGGATGGATCAGAAAGAACAGATCCCTGTCACGGAGATATTAGTGGTTTGCTGCATCTTTGCGTCTCGTGCAGTTTTCTGTGTTGGTTACAGTTCCTCCTCCGTTTAAAGAATACAAGGTGTGCGCCATGCATCTGAGAAAGAGGCAAACACGGACAGTTTTTTTTTTCTGATACATCCGCAGCTCTTTGACCCTCTCTTTTCTACTTCATCACCTCATAGTTCCAACTTCTCTGTCCCTCACTCTGTTTCCGATTGGTTACTGTCCGCCAAACCAAACCTGCATCCATTTTCTAATGTTAAAAATGTTGTACAAATGTTTTTGATTGTAATCATTAAAGGTTCAGTCTGCAGTTTCTATAGAACTGCAGCACTTAGAAATATTTTCAACAGGCAAAGCATTCTGATCCCTCCCCCTCAGAGCCATATATGGCTCTGCTCCACCTGGCCCTGCTGAAATTCAAATTCAAGCTCTGTTTTTATTGGCTGATTCAAATTCAAGCTCTGTTTTTATTGGCTGATTCAAATTCAAGCTCTGTTTTTATTGGCTGGTTACAAACTCTGTTTTTATTGGCTGGAAAATGGCGGGTCACCTTTTCTTTTTAGAAATGCTTATTTACCACCTGGAGAAGCAAGGGGACAATATATTTTTTTTATTTATTCAGAGATTACCTGGCTAACATCAGTCTGTCAGGAGGTAGTGACAGAGTGAAGAAATATGTTTATAAAAAAAGCTACATACTGAAGCTTTAAAGCAAAAAGTGGTTATGTAAAAAAAAAAATTAAAAAATGAACTATGTGACAGTTTGGACTTTGGCAGTGAGAAGAATCTGGGCATAGAGAAAGCCCACAGAGCGCTGGTGGAGCCCCACCTCGGTCCACGGTGGTGCGTTTCCTGACATTTAACACTAAAGAGCAGATCCTCTACGCGGCGTAGAAGCAGCATCTATACAAGATAAATGCATATTCTTTGACCACGACTATGCTGAATACATACAGCTGAAGAGGAGAGAGTATGCTCCGGTTAAAAAAGTGCTCAAAGAGAATGCTATCCGGTTTCAAACCCCACTGGCCAAAATGCACGTGCACTTTGACTCCGGCATGGTCATCTACAACAGCGCGGAGGAGGCTGCGCGCCACCCGAGAAGACGTGGATTCACCGTGGGACCTGTGGCTGTAAATACAGTAAATCCAAAGTCATCACAGCGGAGGCGATTAACGGCTTCTGCCAACGGATGTGGTGGGTGCGCGACGTCTGGTGTGCGAGAGAGCGCACGGGAAAAGCTGAAGGTGTTCCAGCAGCAAGGCAGCGAGGACATCGCTAACATTTGGCCACATCACAGAGAAAAACAAACAAACAAAAACAAAAAAACACTTCAGGCCAGCTCATCAGTACATTCAGAACGTTAAGAGGTGGCTGTCTCTGCACAGGTTGAGGACTGTGACCCCCCCCCCCCTTCATAACGTGAGAGATGAAGAGTCAATGCAGGTGACTCATAAATAACTTTTTCAGTTTCCTTTCTTTAAGTAGGTAACTAGGCAGGGGCCCCACCTAGTGGCAGTTCCCCCTACATGAAGAGGAATAAAGGATCCTCTTATTTGGAAGACCTGTTCATTGTTATGACAAGTTCTGTTTTTGTGTGTTTCTGTTCTTTGTGTGTACTGAGGGCTAGGAGTGTTGTCAAGCAGGTGGAAAAAAACATGGTTGTATTTAGAGGATAGGCATGTAACGGTACAAGTGGGTGTACCGAACCGTTTCAGTACAGCACGTTTGGTTCGGTCCACCTGCGTACCGTTTCGGTTATTTTTTCACTCATTGAACGTTATTAACGGGAGAATATATGCACCGCGGAACTAAATTTCCTGGGCGCGTTTCAGCACGGAGCTATTATCGCGCAGCACGTGCAGCATTTAGCCGTTAGCATGTCGTGTACCGTCTCCTGTTTGGAAACGTAATAGCTTTTTTGACGAGGGCACATTCAAAGCTGTGTGGACGTGTTTTACAAGACTGGATCTGCAGCAACACGTCTAACGTGAACGAAGAAAAGCACTCAGCTGGTTACAAACTGCGCTAACAACAGCTGCATAAAAATGACTTCATCAGGTTATTCAGGTCGGTCCAGAGCAATAACACAAACTGTATGAGTTTTTAAATCTCTGAATCTAAGTCTGAATGTTGTTTATGCGCAGGCTTTAAAGTTATTGATCCTCGCTATGAGACATTCATCACGTCAACACTTAAGTCAAAAAGTTCAGCTCTTTATGAAATAACTAAAACTGATGTCAACAAGTCCTGGAGCTGACGCCCTGATGATGAGTGGGAGATTCAACCGTTCAAGAGGTATTGTTCTTTTATTATAATTATTATTCATTATTTATTTAAAATCATAATCTTATTAACTTGTTTTTTTTAACTCTGTTTTATTTTCAGTCTTGGACAGAGGTAGCATCTCTCTTCCACTTCAGGGACAGACATCCACCAGAGATCACCTGCTGCAGCTAAGAAGTGTGATAACTGAACTCTGAACTGTTCCAGGACCTGTCCCAGCTGGAGGAGCAGGTCCAAGAAGAGGTTGTGAGTACAGTAATGAGGACAAATACAACCACACTGCTGCTACTGGACAAAAACTTGATTAGTTCAATTGTAAACAGTCTGTTGCTGCTTATTGTTCTGGTTCTGACTGTTATTGTATTTATTGAGATTTTTATTATTGTTAATATACAGTAGTTTATTTATTGTAGAGTGCTGTTTATTTAAAACATCATCCAAATGGGTCACTTTTATTTATTACTACAATACAATACAGTACAAATTTATTTTTGGCATATTTTCAAAATAAACATTTTGTAAGTCTTTATTTTGTCTTTTGTTTTTTGTACCAAAAATAAACCGAACCGAGCCCTCCTTGTAGTTGAACCAAACCGAAATGCGATTTTAGCGTACTGTTACACCCCTAGTTCCTATAGTCACTTTCGATGCGCTCCTTTAGCTACTAGTGCTCGTCAGGACCCTTGGCGTTAAACAAATCCTCTCAGTGTGGCTTTGTCTGATAAAAACCTGAACTGCGCAACAAGAAACTCTGAAATTGACCGATTAAGATTACAGTTTTCATTAGTTAAATTTATCCTTTAAAGATTTAATAACACGGAATTTCATTTGATTTTAGTCATTTACCAAAAACTGTTTTAAGTATAAATGATGTAGTTTATGTGATTAAAGTGTTTTCAATGAACTACTAACTTCCTACAGTACTGTAAGACATCAACACAAAGTAAATGGAGGATATCCTGAACAAGGCCTCACTTCCTGCCCCGACAGAACTGCTCAGACCCGGAGTGAAACGAGCTGACCTGCTCCCTCTGAGCCTTGAGGGTTTTCTCGTCGTCCTGCAGACTCCTGTTCATTTCCTGCTGCAGCCAGCGGTTGTGTAGCTGGTGCTCCGTCACGGACGACTGCACCCTGCTCATCTCGTTCAGCAGCTGGAGGGCGACAAGACGAGTTCTTGACTGACCAGTTTCTACAAGACGGATGTATGCAGCGGGTCGAGGATACGCACCTGCTTCTTTTCAGACTCGTGCTGATCTTTATGTCTTGCAGTCTGGCTTCCCACATTTTATCCAAAAAAAAAAAAGTTTCAAAACATCTTTAAGGGATACAGTATTTCCAAATCTTTTGAAATGGGGTTATGTGGCGCAGTTATGAACATTTATAATCTTACCTGTTGTAGATAGCATTTGAACCACCTCAGTTAGGAGACAGAGTGTACATCTGACTAGACTGACGAGCTAACGGCTAGTCAAAGTACTGCACTCTTAAAACGACTGCAATCCAAAATGCTGCAGCTCGATTCTTAACTGGTACAGGCCATAGAGAGCACATCACACCAGTTTTGGCCTCCCTGCACTGGCTCCCCATTCACCTTAAGATTTAGTTTAAAATACTCATGTTTGTTTTTAAATCCCTGAACAGTTCCGCTCCATCTTAGCTCACTGATCTTCTGCAGCCATATGTCCCACCATGCTCTCTGAGGTCAGCAGACCAGATGCTTCTCTCAGTCCCAGAAACTCGCCGTAAGCTCAGAGGTGACAGGGCTTTCTCTGTTGCAGGTCCAAGACTGTGGAATGAGTTGCCACCGAGTGTCAGGCAGGCTCCCACTCTCACAGTATTTAACTCTTGCTTGAAAACCCACTTCTATTCTCTTGCCTTTAACATGGGGTATGGTGTGGTATTATCCATATTTTCACAAATGAGCTTCGAATAGCTATCTACAACAGGTTAAACGTTGACTGCTTATAAAGTGTCCACAGAACCCCACTTTAAAACACCTGCTGTCATTTTTTTAAAATGTTTTCAGCAGTTTTTCCTCTTCTCCGATTTGCTTCTTCGTCTGCTGTTCCAGCTTTTGGATAGCTTGGAGCTGCACGTCCACGTCCCTCTCCGGCTGCGAGCTCACCGAGCCGACGGAGTTTTTCCTGTTTGGACGTCTGACTTGCTTCCTGCGGATGAAAACGGGTGCAATGAATGGACGTTCGTCTTGAGTTGAGGTGAAGAGGTGTCCCTTGTCGTACGCTCGGAGCCTGAATGTTGCGGTTGTACAAGAACTCCATCTCCCAGCACATCCTGTCCCGGCTGTCCTCGAGCTTCCGGTCCATGCGAGCCATCTCCTCCGCCTTGAAGCGCTCCAGGTCTCACAGCAGCTCCTTGTGCATGTTCTGCTGCTTCTTTTCCTGGATTCACACACACACACACACGGTCAGGTTTATGAAATAACAGACAAATCACTGATTTCTGACGTTACCTCAGCTACTTTGGCTGCAAAGCCTGCTGCTGCTGAACTACTTGCTCCTTCAGGATGCTGACTTCCTGTTTCAGGCTTCCGCTCTGAGACGGCTACTCGCCGTCGGACTGCAGCTCTGAAAGGGCACGAGGCAGGAAAACGAAGCGTGAAAAGAAGCCACCTCGTTTCATTCTCACGATCAGGCGATGAACTTGGTGGACTTACGGATCTGATGCTCATCAAGATGCCTGCATGGGGTTCTGGAGGAAGGGGTAGTTGAGGAAGGACTTGTCGCAGTGCAGACACTAAAAGAACAAAACAGACGCCATCGCTAGGCCTGTCACGATAACAAATTCTGTTGGGCGATTAATTGTCTCAAATTATTGCGATAAACGATGATTTTCCTTGAAATTTGACTATAATTAATGATTATTGTCTAATTTAAGAAGAAATGTTGGTTAATTTGTTTTGATTGTAGTTCCTTTTTTGACCACTGGATGACAGTAAAATACTGAACTGAAGGATGGATAGTGAGGGAGCCCCTTGACGTGACATGACGTTTGGTGTGGTTTGAGCTCTTTAGCATGGCATTTGTCACACAAAGCTTTTTAATAAAAATAATTTAAAAAAAATCAGTAAACAAGTTCTCAGCTTCGTGTTTGATGTTATGGACCTTATCAAGCTCCGCCCAGAAACACCCCCTAAACTCCAACATGGCTGCATGTCTCACAAACAAAGCCTCGCGGAGCCTAGTTTCAATGGAAACATGGCGGCGACTGACTCTCTGCACGGTATTTCTGAGTCGATTAGTGTATCATTTCTGCCGGATTCCAACAAAATTTCAGCCACGACAATGGACAGGGGAACCAACAAGTTCATGTCAGCTTTGTTGGACGTAATAGAGTTGTTTGAGCCACGCGATGCCTCCAACATGGTGCGCGTCACAGTGAAATGCTATCGGTCAATGAGGAAAACAGCAGATCCTCACACCCTCAGCATTAATACAGCTGTGGACAGGATCACAGATTCTTGCAAGGCTGGGTAAGTCGGGCATTCATGGTTTTGAGTGTTACTTTTGAAATCAGTGATTTCTGTTGTTGGCAAATGTTTGAGTGTGCCGTCTGATACACTGTACTCGGTGCTAGCGTGGCTAACACGATTACAGTTTAGTGAAAAGCCTTTTCAGGTAGAATGAAATCTTTAATGTATGTTAGATACGGTACACATTGCATATGGATCTCTTCAGCTAACGTAAGACTGTGTAACAGACAGGCTTCAAGGTGTAGAAGTTATATCGGTAAATACGATCGTGCACAAGCTCGCAATGTAAATTAGCATGTCTAAAGCTACGTCTATTCCTCTGGACATTCCTCTGGTCCAGAGGAGCAGACGTAGCTTTTTTAGATATTTCTACCTGGATTATTGAGCATGCATCACGGTAAATTAGCGTGTGTTTCTTGCTACTGTAGCTGTTGTTTATGAGACGGTCACGCCCCTGGTAGCGGCGCTGTGATGTGAAATGGGCATTAGCCAATCAAACGCGGCCCTGTGGGCGGAGCTTGGTAAGGTCCATTGTGTCACAACCACAGATTGTTCAGAAAACAATGGGTTTTGAAAAGAGCTCGACTGATATATTGGTGGGGTCGATATTTGCATTTGAAGAACACATCAGGATCGGTGAAGATTGTCCCATTATACGCCTATAACACACACTGGGGACAAGCTGGTCCTTACTCGCAAAAGGTGTAATTGTACAAGAAGCAGAACAGTGTTGGAAACTCAACGAGTAAACAAAGCGTGTACCCTGTGCAAGTCCTCCCACTTGTCATGGACTCTGTACATATAGACGGCTTCTTTCCACTCCCCAGCCTCCATGAAGTGGTACCGTCTCCGAGAACCTGGACTCAGCCTCCAGCTCCTGCAGCAAACACATTTACAACAAACATCAGCATCGACTGCCCCGATGGAACATCACAGAGCCTTTGGAGTTCAAACGCAGTAAAAAATAAATAAAATAAAATATCTGCAGCCACTTTCTGAAGCAGCACTGAAGGTTAGACAAAAAACATGACTATGGATATAAATTAAGACTTAAGAAGTGTGAGGCGCCAAAACGTTCTGATCCAGACAGAAACGCTACGGTTGACTTTAAAAAGTGTGGCAGCGCTCAGAAAATAACTGAACAGATGCAGCTCTAAAACAAAATCCTTGGAGTTTCCTGATTAAAATGTCATTAAACAGGAAAAAAATCTTGATGTAATTAAAATAGGCACAAAACCTCCAGGTTACATAGCTTTGAAAATAAAAGGAAATGATTGAAATCTTAGATGCCTTCGGATATTTTCATGTTGTGTTGAGACTTGGTCCTATATAAATAAGCTAAACTGAATACAGTAAAATGAAAAGAAATTATATATACCGGTATATATATAGTATACATATATATACAGTATACATACACACACAAATACATATACATAGATATACTGGGGGTGTGAGACATCTGCTGAGTTGATCTGGTTATTTTAAAGGTTCAGAAGTTCTTTTCGTTCAAATCATGAGGAAATATTTTAAAGGGGACCACAGATGCAAAATTCACTTTTTAATGTTTTTTTTACTCAACTTTGGGTATTTACTTAATAATAATAATAATAATTAATTCAATTTATAACGCACTTTTCATTACTGAAAATCTCAAAGTGCTACACATATATTGAATGCTACACACATTCATAAACCGGTGGTGGCAGACTACCATGCAAGGTGCTTTTCCAGTCCTACCGGGAGCAACTCAGGGTTAAGTGTCTTGCCCAAGGACACAACGACACATTTACTTCATAAAAAAACAGTCCTTGTGCCAAAAAAATGCACCCAGTGGTTTATTTACTCTAAGTAGATTTATTTATTTTTGATAAATACACCAGGATTCACACTTCCTGCAGTTATTGACGTCACAAGCCGTAGCCAATCACCTCAAACCTGAGTCCAGCCCCTCACCTAGCAACCCCTGGTTAGGCTCAACCCACTTCTGTATTAAACACATGACTGTTGTTTTTCATGATTTCATCTCATCTTTTGTTTATATGTTCTTAATTTCATGTGTACAGCACTTTGTTGCAGCTGTGGTTTTTTTAAATGGCTTTATAAATAAAGTATAATTGTTATTTTTATGTTTTAGTTCAATTTTTAGTGTACAGGTAGTCCCCGACTTACGAGCGCTCTGACCTACGAGGTTCCGGACTTACGAGCTGGCGAATTTTTGGAAAAAACGCAAAAAATACCGAGTTTTTCTGTGTTTTTTCACCACAGTTCGTTAGCTAAACATGTGGACACACGTTTCCGATCATTTTTATGCACTCGTAAGCAGTTTTTCGATGAAAAACGAGTGTTTGTAGTCGCGCTAGCAAAACCGTTCCAACTTACGAGCGAAATTCCGGACTTACGAGACACGTGGCGGCCGTTCCAAGTTACGAATTTTCGCTTTACGAGCGCCTCGGAGGAACGGAACTCGCTCGTAAGTCGGGGACTACCTGTATTTGCGATCGCTCCCAACGCGCAGCCGGCAAAAATTAAACGAGCGGACCCCCGGCATAGGGACACTCTTCTGGCGCGATGGAGCGGAGCTTCAATTGTACAGGCAGCAGCGAGGACCTTCTCCTTACAGATTAATTTACGGGAGACACTTGGTGAACTTTGTGTTGTCTTCACTGGAACAGCGATAACTCCCAAAATCTCCGCGTGCAACGAGCGGAGCTGGCGAACACCGGAAGAGGAACAAGCTAACATTAGCTTCGGATTCGGCAGGTCTCATGCTAAAAGGAGCAGCTCATGGCGGCGCGCTCAGACGGGTTTCGGTAAGTTATCTTAAGCTAGCACTAACAGTAAGTCAAATGAGTAATAAAAAAAGAGCTAATTTTAAAACAACAACACATTACAGATACTGGCTGTTACAGAGGGCGTAAACAGATCTTTGAAGGGCGTGGACTTCAAGAAACCGGTCGTTCAAAACGAAAGTTAAAAATGGCAGAATTAAAAAGGGTATAATTAATTATCTAAGAATTATTTTGTGTATTAAAATGAATTAATATTGTCAAGATAGCACACAGACATAACATAAAATTTTAAATACCTATATGTGGTCTCCTTTAAAATACCGTTCGGTGTGAAACTCCATTTTTTTGGCTCTGAAAGTAAAAGCAGAGCACATTTTATCTTGGAGCTTTAGTGAGAGCTACCTTGACCAGGTGGAGGTGAGTCTCAGCCAGCAGGTCGGGATGATAATCGGACACCATACGAATGACATCATCATACAACTTGTACTTTTTGTACATGGAGATGGCGAGGTCCGGCAGCTTCGCAGTAGAAAACAGCCTGTAAGGCAGAAAGAACACTTTGTAGGTTTTTATGTTCATCTCACTGAGACGTACATGTCCATGGCTTCTTTAACGTGACCTCCTTTCTCAAACAGCTGCTCTGCCACCTGCAGGTCCAACAAAATTCACACCACGCTGAGTCAGCAATCCTGTCATTTCCCTCTTTATTTCTACAGATGCTTTTTGAAATAGCATCCAGATACTCTGTGCCTTATTTAACTGCTCATAAATCAAAACAAGACTCATTCAGGAGAGGGGTGCTCAAACCTTTGATTTTTGCAACTTCAGACTTTCATACACTTAAATTTATTTTTTAA
Source organism: Garcialebias charrua (assembly GCA_038048925.1). Lineage (NCBI taxonomy): Eukaryota > Metazoa > Chordata > Actinopteri > Cyprinodontiformes > Rivulidae > Garcialebias > Garcialebias charrua. The sequence goes on from JBBPBX010002639.1 coordinate 77,812, forward strand.
TTTAAAAAAAATCCTCAGAAATAAACTTAATTTCCATCAAAACCATTTTACAGTTTAATAGTTAAATTTAGCAGATTTTAGCTTTCAGCTAGATTTTTGCTACTTATAACTTTTAGTTAACCTTTTGCTACTGTTAGCATTAGGCTACTGATTTGATGTGTGTACAGGTAGTTCCTGACTTACGAGCGCTCTTACATACGAGGTCCCGGACTTACGAGCTGGCGAACGAGCAGTAAATTTGTAAAAAATACAGCACTTTTATGTGTTTTTAGATGAAAGTGTGTTAGCTAACCGTTTGGAAACACGTTTCTGAGCATGTTCATGAACTAGTATGAAAGTTTTTGATGAAAAACAAGTGTTCGTAGTAGCGCCAGCTTAAATTTTCCGATTTACGACTGAAAATCCGGACTTACGAGAACACGTGTTTCATGTTCCGACGTACGAATTTTCGTCTTACGAGCGACTCGCAGGTACGGAACTCGCTCGTAAGTTGGGGACTACCCGTATTTAGCTTATATTTTGTTACAGTAAGTTTTAAACCAGCATTTTGTTACTTTTAGCACTGAGATACCATTCTGCTACTTTTACCAAAACTTTGGCCTCTTACAGCTTTTAGCAAGCCTTATGCTATTTCTAGTTTTTGGCCAGTATTTTGCTACTTTTAACTAGTATTTTGCATCTTAGCCTTTTGCTACATGTAGCTAAACCTTTGCAACTTTTATCTTTTAGCTAATCTTTAAGTACTTTTAAGTGTTTAGCTACCATTCTGCTAACTTTAATTAGCCTTTAGCCTCTTAACTTTGTGCAAGCCATTAACTTTCAGCCAGAATTATACAACTTGTAGCCGTTAAACAGTATTTTACTTCTTTTAAATTCTAGGTAGTTTTTAGCTAAACTTTTGTCAGAGTCAGTCAGAGAATGTGTATTGTCATTTGCACCACATGTACATGTGATATAATAATAATAATAATACTTTATTTATAGAGCCCTTTAAAACAACCACAGCTGCAACAACGTGCTGTACATAAAATCAAGAACATTTAAACACATAAAAATAAAACAGTTGTTAAAACATTAAGATCAATAAAAACAATAAAAACAGTGCAGAACAAAATCAGTCTGTGCTAAAAGCCAGTGATGTCATGTGGTACATGTGATGAAACGAGATTATGTTCACAGGGTCCCAGTTGCATCCAACAATAAAATGTAAGAGAAGAACAGTAATAAATGTAACTTTGGCTGAAAACTAACCAGAAGTGCACTCATGTGTAGATTACTTTGTCTATTTTCTTATGGCATCATATCTTTATTGTAATTGTATGTTGTGTTATGTGCTATACAGCATAGGTGATGTTTGTTTTATGCTCTGCTCTTTTGTTTTGTGGGATGTTTCTTGTTCTTACCTGCCTTAGGACAACAGATGAAAATTAGGTATTGTGCAAACTCTGGCATATTTACATTGATGCTTACTGCTGTCATGTTGATTAATACGCATTGTCCTAATTTAAATAAATAAAATAAATAAACCCTTTCCTTCAGCGGTGCGCTCATCAGCTAAGTGGGCTTTAGAGGAAACAACTGCATCTAAGACAAAGACATGAATAAATCTCGTCAGCAGTGATGGAGGTGGGGGGTGGAGGTCGTCTTACCTTGTGGATGCTGATGATTTGTGGCGCGAGCAGCAGGGACTGCTGGGTTTACGCTGCTGCCATGATTGATTCCCGATGCGTTCACTGACCTCAGCCAGGGCTCTGGTTTTCTCCATCACTTGTCTGCTCACCTGCTGGTACCGTTCTTTGCCCTGGTGGAGGAAAACGCTTCGTCTTTAACTCTTCTGCTCGTGAAACCTTCTCACTGTGGTGCGGGCGTCGTGCTCTCACCTCGCTGAGCGTGGCCTGAGCCCTGCGGTACTCCTGGACCAGATGTTCCAGCAGGTTGTTGACAAACTCCTCTCGGCTGTTCACCTTCTGCAGGAGTTCTCGATGTCGTCCTGCAGCTCGTCCAGGTAGCTCTGCGGAGACGGGGAGGACGTGAACCTCACAGAGACAAGAAACTGGGTCTGCAGCCGAGACGAGGTTCTGAGTCCAGCAGACTCTTGTGTTTCAGGCTCCATCTGCTAAAGTTTGATGAGAGACAGTTTAAAGTAAAACTGACCAAAGTTTTAAATCTTGTGTGGAGATATTTTACTAACAGACAGAAAACTGCTTGCTCACAGATTCAAGCCTTGATATGAGCTCCTTCTTGATGAAAGCCGTTTAAAATTAAAAAACAATGCAGTAAAACTGAACCGGGTCAGTGAATGCACCTTGGTGTCTGTGAGCGATGACATCATTTCGTCTCGGTGCTGATGTATCTGGTCCAGATGGATCCTCCGGTCCTGCAGGACACGAGGAACATGAAGGAACCAGAGTTTGAGCAGCAGCAGAGCAGGACGCCCTGTGGGACGCCTCAGCAGCGCGCATCTTGTCGTCGGTCCAGATGGCGACTTTGAGCTGAGGCAGAACCCGCTCCATCTCCAGGTTCCACTCTGCAGCGTCCATCTTGGACTCCAGAATGTTTTGGGGTCTGGACGATGATTCTGGTTCCTGTCAGACAGCAGAATGTTCTCACTGAAGGACCTGACAGGAAGTGGATCAGATGAAATCGTATTTCTCACAGAGTGAGCGGTCCGTAACGTCAGCGCCTCCAGGTCCATCACGGTCTCCTCCTCATCAGCTTCCTCCTGACGACACAAACGGACGTCACTACAATCCTTATTTTCTTACAAACGATTTAAACTGAACTTTAAATTCAACAGGTTTCTGTCGACAGCTCGTTCTGCATGTGAGGAGCTTTGGACAAGAAACATTTTTTAAAGTTTTTAATGATTTCCAGTCCAAGTTTATTCATTTGGGTATTGATCCAAAAAACTACACACAAAAAACCATTTGATTTATTTAGTGGTGGAGCCTGGTGGATGCTGCTGGGCCGCTCCAGCTAAATGTGCTGGGTGCCCTGCTGAATGTGGAGGAATGCATAAAAGATATTCATGAATTTACATCTTGTAGTTGCAGTAGTAAAATGCACAAAGATAGAATTGAATCTTCCTCAGAGTTATTATCTACACACTTGTCATCGATTAAAGGACATTCCGTTCAGGTGACTATTGTCATTCTCATCACATGTGGTACATGACATGGAATGAAATTGTGTACTCAAGGTCTCAGTTAGACCCAAAAATAGCAATAGTGCAATACTGTTAACTATTGAAAAAAAAAGAAACCGTACACAAGGATCTAAAATATGTGCTAAACAATATATTATAATATGGTGTATGAAACAGCAGCCTGTACTGTACATAAGTAAACAAAAAAAAATAAAAATAAACATCACTACCTGAAGGCCACAGATTGTTTTGTTAATATTTATTAACAAAACAACACAGAGGTAAACTAATACCTCTAATGACACCAGAGCAAAGATTATTGTATTTTATGAACAAAGTACTGTAGTGCAATATACACTTTTCTTGCATGTTTTACCTATGAATACAAAGATGGCTTGTTATATACCAAGATGGCCGCAAGTGCACGTCAGCATGTGTTTTTCACGCTGTCTCGACTGTTTTTTAATAGTTTCAAAGGGCTTTTATAGAATTTAAGGAGCTGAAAGCGGGTGTTTTTTATCCTACTCCGGTGTGATATTTTAAATTTTGGCCCATCTGTTGGTCCTGGATGTTGGGCTGGACCCTTCTGGGAGTTGTGTCGGAGGCTGCTTGCTAGTCGTCAGCTGTCGGAGGATCTTGAGTCTTCGCGCAGCTCCTGTTGCCTGGTGGCTCTGTTGAAGTGATTTGCTGGGGGCGCAGCTTGCTGGCCCTTGACTCTGAAATGGCCGTGGAGACTTGCCGGGCTGCCCGCTGTTGGAGCTGTTGGTTGTCGGAGCCAATTCATATCGCTGGCCACCGAGTCCCATCCGAGCTGCGAGACACTTGAACCTGCTGCTCCAATGGATCCCAGTGTCGTTGGTCATGGCTGGAGTCTGCTCGGGGCGCTAACCTCTGCATCCCATCTGAACTGCGGGACACCGGAGCCCGCTATGCCGCGAGATCCCAGCAGACTGCAGGTTAACAGCTTCCTCAGTCATCGCTGAAATTCACAGCCTAGCATCTTGTTGCGGTCTCGTGTTTGGCAACATGATGGCTTTCTTGTTAAAAGACGTGAACAAATCCAAAGCTGTGTGTCGACGTTGTTTCACAGAGATTGGCTTTGCAGCAGCAACACGTCTAACTTGGTAACGGACTTGAAACGACATCATCTGAATGTGAATGTCTTCTTCAAGCAAGAAAAGCAGCTTGTTGCAAACACCAAACATCAGCAGCATTTAAACAACCTTCATCAGGTGATTTAGATCGGTCCAGAGCAATAACACAAACTGTAGGAGTTTTTAAAGATCTGGATCTACGGCTGAATGTTGTTGATGCACCGGCTTTAAAGCTCTTGAGACCTGCTACGACATTCATCATGTCAACACTTCAGCCAAAAAGTTCATCACTTCATGAAAAAGCTAAAACTGATATTGTCAACAAGCCCTGGAGCTGATTAAAGCTCTGCCCTGATGATGATGATGACCCAACCACCTCAACCGTTCAAGAAGAGGTACTGTTCTTTTATTATTATTATTATCCAATTAACCTTTTTAATTTAAAAAGGTTAACTGGGCTTTTATGCCTAGAAATTGTGGGTGGGCATTATCTTTACTTATACTTTCAATAGATGCAAGCATCTGTCAGGGGTTTGAGAAGGAAACGTTTGTCTTTGTAAATGGGATTAATCTGGGAATTACAGCGTTCTTCTTCAGCTGACTTACCCAATGCAGTACCGCATACGTCAGGAGGATTGGGAGTGCAGCTCAGCGAAGGACAGAGGCTTTCCCTGGGTTCCTGTCCATTGACATTGTAATGTACCCAGGAAAAAGCTGCAACAGATCAAGAGAAAAATCAGCACTCCAACTGATCCATCTCAGCCAATTATCTTGTGTTGTGATTCTCAATTTAGGAAAATTATACCCCAATCTTCTGTATATGTATATACTGTAACTGGCATTATGTTTCATTGAAACCCTGTGGAGGATGTGAACAGACTCGCTTTGATGTCCTGTGTATACAAAGTGCACAGCTGCATTTTGAATACAGCTAACAGAAATTCGATTTGATTCAAATCAGCTAAAACTAAAACAATTTTATGCAACTCAACACATACAAGCAGCTACGGCCTGTTCCAGCAGGCTTTTGTCTGCCCTGTTCACTCATAAACGAAGCCTCCTTAAGAAATGACGTGACTTTTGTTTCATTTCTGACACATAAAAAACAAATACTGTACAGAATTATATATAGAAAGATAGTGGAAATTACAAACAGCTTTATTTACTGAACAGGCACTGAAGGACATCTGACTGTCAGAAAGCCAAGCTGTTTCCATTGACATCAACTGGTTAGTCCTGCAGGTCTACACTTAAAATGAGTTTCCTTCCATTATCAACCCACATCTGGATTTCAAACGGTGGCTGTTTTCCGTGCATGCAAATTGTAACCTATCAGTGCAACACCATCTTACTGTGCCTGACCTCAGATACTTGGTTGAATCTATCTTTACACAAAAATCCTTTTATCTGCAGCTTTCCATCTGCACAGTTTTTCAATTTCTCAGGATGTACCGTTTTCACAGATAAAAGACAATAAATGTGTCCTAGCACAATACAGCTTACTCAGGTCAGTGATTTTATGATAACTGCAACTATTTATATGAACATCCAAATCAGTATATCAATTAGGAGTGGGCCATATCGTCTCGTTTACGATAATACGGGTGGATTTTTTGACACAGGTGAAAAAAATTATATCGCGGCATCCTATGATGACGTTATTTGACTGTGTCTAACCTGCGCAGCACTGAGCCATGTGAAGCGTTGCAGGCGCGAGCAAGCATGGAAGACTAGGGATGCACCGATCCAGATTTCTCACTTCCGATCCAATACAGATACTTATTAACTCAGTATCGACCGATACCAATACTTTCCCGATCTAATAGCGTCGTCTGTCTCAAGCCTTTCACAGCGCTAACATGCTAACATGCGAACGTTCCGAGTTTATTGTTTCTATTACATAAGCAGCAGTAGGCCTCAAAGTCGCTGTTTGGCGACGGCTTTAACCAAACCTTAAACTCGTCCCTCTCAAGCCAAGTGTTGTTAAATTCACATTTCCCCATGTTAGCAACAGCACGCAGTCTTCTTCTGCTGTTGTTATTGATGTCATCGCCTTGGCCCTTGGACTCTCACGAAAACTGATTGGCTGCAATACGTCACATGTTTGTCTCATAGGAAGCTTTTTTTTTAGCGCTTGAGGCAGGATTACGACGCGCACGAAATTAAGACCTCTTAAAAAAAATTAAAGGGGACCA